>JASDQU010504464.1:36213-46476 GCA_032191745.1 Picea mariana | reverse complement strand
CCTTCATCATGTCCAGCTTCCTCCTCAACCTCGGGATCGCTGAACTCTCCTGCGTCGGCTCCACGCCTCTGGGTGGCCTCCATATCTTCGAGTCTCGCCCTGAGATCTCGTATCTGACGCTCCATCTCTGGATTCCCTGGCTGCCTGCCTCTCCTTCAGGCATCCCTGTCCTCACGATCAGGTGACTGCCTCTCTCTTCTAGGCGGAATTATGTATCTGCTTCTCTCTACTACCTGAACAAAGAGAACTTCACTTCCAGCTCTGATACCACTTTGACGCAAGTCGTGAGGATCAGAGTACTCCCAGAGTCCTCAACAACTCTGTCTTCTTCTGCTCTTCTGTCTCTTCCTGCCTGAAATCTACAAGCAAGAATTTCCAGCTCTGATACCACTTTTACGCCAACTTTCCCTCGCTGGCACAGTCGCTCCACCAGGACCTTCACTATCCACGGCCCAAAGGGTTCAAACCCCTCCTATTCCCCCTCGGGAATTTCTTACCCACATAAATACTACCGCGCGATTCTCCCTTCGGGAATCGGGAGATCGGATTTCGCGATATCGCGAAGTTCGTGACCCCGCTCTCAGTCACTCAACCGCCGATCCCCAAATGCCGATGGTCAACGGTCAAATCTCAGGATAGCGCCACTCGCGACACCGAGCTATTACATTTTGAACCTCCGAGTACCGAGGTGCCGATCCCTGATATGAGGCCACCTGTCCTCCACTAAGTTTCCCAGGCCCCACGCTGCCACGTAAATCTCGGGACTTCGCGGATCGCGAGTCCACGATACTAAGTTTCCCTGCTGCTGGAAACCTCGAATACCGAAATTCCGATGCCCCAGATTCGTGCCACCTGTACCTCCGAGGATCGACGACTCCCACTAAATCGGGAAATCGCGGATAGCGATTTCGACGTGCATGTAATCTTTGCACTCGTCAACCCTGACTTGCTGATGTGCGACGATAATAGGTTCTCTCGTGCACCTGCAAGTTTAAACCCTGCGCAACTCCTCTGCGATCTGACGGACTGCGGGGTTTCGCGACTTTCTTCTTCAATTTCAAGTCTTCAATTCTCTTCCTCTGGAAGAGTTTCTCCACTTCACCACCTTCGTCCAGTACAGCTGGAAATAAAGGTGCTCGTCCCTCTGAGCTTTGTTCCTCTAACTCCTTCAGAGAACTTTCCCGCACGCTCCCTGCGCTCAACCTTCAACGACTTTCAAAGTGTTGAAGTCTCCCAGGCTCTGTGCCTTCTCCATCACAACAACCCTGGCTTCTCTGCTCTCAGACTTGATACTGAGACTTCACGTCCAACCTGCACTCACCTGCAAGGTTCGAACAACCCAAAACGACTCAAGGCAAAAGAGAACAAAAGTTCAACTAGTTAGTCTCCTCAACGCACTCTATGTGGAGGTATTCGACTGCACTCGATGCAGGAATCTCCTGGCTTAAGCAGAGAAACAATTGAAACTCATTCACTCATTCTCTCAGGTTTCGAACCTGATATGCTATCACATATGCAACATATAACAGATACGCATAAAAGGAAACAAGTAAGCAAAAGCATAACATCAACAACACAAAGGCATCAAACACATCCATGGGAATTGAATCAAAACTTTTCTATTATTCAATAACTGTACATGGAGGTTCTTCACAAACTCTCTGCTCTGCTCTCTTCTCAATGCTAATGCTGAGTGAATGATAATAATCTACAACAATACAATGGAGGGTGTCTATATTCCGTTTTCCCTCTCGAAAGCTATATCTGTCTAATCTAGACTTAATTAACTTATCTACTTGCATTAAATCTAGTAAATGCCCCAACTACCTAAGGACGAGAGCTTATCTGCTCAAGGTACGTTACAATGTACAAGTGCGCTTCATCACATCAACGTATTAATGTTTGGCGCAGCCATATTACAAGGTTCCAAAATTTAAATGCTGGCGCTGTCCAATTGTTTCCTCCTTGCTCCTCGTGCTGGCTCACTTGAAAGGTGAGCGATGCTCCTGCATCAGAATATAATTACTAAATCAATCATATGTCAACATTATTCTAAAGGAGGAAGAGAAATCAACTTTATTTTATATGTGGCAAGAGATTATAAAGTCTTAATCAATCATATAACAACATAAGTTAAGGCGCAATTATAGTCAATTTTATTTTATTTTCATGGTGCAAAAGTGAACATCTATTTTATTTCAAGGCACACAATTAATCAAATTACTGAATTAAACAACAAATCAACATTATTTGCAAGGTGCACGCGTGATCTAATTACTGAATTAAATATAAATCAACATTCATTCCATGGCGCGCGACTAATACAATTCTAAATTAAAAATAAATCAACCTTATTTATTCATGGCATGTGTAACATCCCACTCTTGCGCACATTGAGCAACTTATTCTTTGAGGATACTTGCTTGCAAGTGATCTAGATTATTATACTATTGGTCGTTCGATTATGATTATGAGACATTATGGATTGACGATATGTTAATTTGTTGTATTCACATAGATAGGTGTTATTGACTGGGTTCTCCTGGGTGTGCAAGACTTTGGACATTGAGGATGAAGAGGCATCAATGAAACCCCCTGGACTCTGGATCGAGTCAGGGAGAGGACTGTTGGGTTTGAATGTTATTGATGTGACATATGTACATATGATTAGTTTTTATGATGATTGATTATTTTTGCTGACATGATTCGTTGATGGATGTAGGTTGACGATAGCTTGCTGACCAAACTCACATGTGGAGTAAATGGGTCACTCAAGACAACCAGAGACTTGAGGGAGAGGTGTGGATAACAGCCCTACCATAACCTACTAACACTCTCGCCTTGGCTCGAACTGTAGGTTAATGATTACCTAGTTAGAGAAGACCCACGATGTCGTGAGAGAATATTGCGACAGTCGCTCACGATGATTCTAAAGGGTGTGCAATAAGGCAGGGGCCTTATTCCTTAGAGCCCCTTAGTCTCCCACAAGATCTCCTTGTGGAGTATTGACTCCAGGGGTTTTGACATCTACCAAGTCAGTCAAGAGGGAAGTGGCACCCTTGGAGGACGTAGTGTGTCCTGAAGGGCATGTCACGCAAGGAAAATGAAAAGAGGTGAGTGGCACTGTTGGAGCACGTAGTGCGTCCTGAAGGGCATGTTGCACAAGGAAAATGAAAGGAGGTGGGTGTCACCCTTGGAGAAGCTAGTGTGTCCTGAAGGGCATGCCGTGATTTTAACTGCTAAGTGAATAAACCTAGTCGGCCTTAAAATGAATGACATGATAAGTAAGATTTAAAACCATTTTTTCCCTAATGAAAATGTCGTTGAGCCTAGTAAAATTAAAAGCTAGGTCTAAGTAGAAAATGTGGTCAAATAATAATAATAATAATAAATAACTTGTAACAAGAAGGGGGTAAGAAATTCATATTAATTTATTAAAGTCAAATTATCTTGGAGGATTAAAATTTTAAAAAGGGAAATGGTTTTTTTTTATCTATTTTTGCTAATTTTAATTTTAGTTAAAAAGAAAAGAGGGTAAATGATTGTTTTATCTACGCTTGCTAAATTAATTTTAATTAAAGAAGAAACATGGTAAATGGTTGTTTTTTTCTACACTTTCTAAATTGATTTTTAGTTAACAAGAAAAAAGAGGGAAACTTAAAAGAAATGGGGAACTTAAGGAAAAAGGGTAAACTTAGAGAAAAGGGGAAATGTAAAGAAAAAGTTGAATTTCTAACTTTGTAAGAAATCTTGCCTTGCGAACTTGCTAATTATGTACTCAACTAGGAATTAAGTAAGGCGTAAGTCATTTAAGATTTTTGAGGGAATATTGGGACACCGAGGAGCATTTTTAGGAATGATTTTAGGTGGGTGAGGGAAATATGAATAATCAATTATTTAATAAAATTAATTTTCTAGTGCAACTAGGGGATCAAGCGACATGTGTACAGTAGAGGTTTTTCCTAAGTAATTAAATGAAAAAGGAATTTAATGAGAATTTGGGAAACTAATTACTTGAAAACTCTATAAAACGGATGGAGGAGGAGTAGTGTGGATCTCATCTTTTTGTGTAACGTTACACTGCTGAAGTTTTCCTTGACTGAACTTTCTCTTGTGGGAGTTAGGATACCCAACTCGGGTAATGAGTGGTAGCTCAACCTTGCAAGGCGAGCTAGGTGCTAGCAGTTCTCTGGTATTGTGTGCGTGGCCCCTTTGTGGTTCAAGGGGCTCAGGGGGAGAAGAGTACGCCTAGCATTGGATAGGAGGTATCGGTGAGTTAACATCGGTTGGCAAGCAGGAGCTAGACGGAGTACGCACATGGACAACAACTTCAGAGCATTTGCATTTGGCTAAGGTACGCTTGTCAAAATTGTTACTTGCAATGAATTTAATTTACACATGTTATTTTTCTATGCTCGGTTGAATATTTCTTGCCTTGAGCTTTCTGCACTTGTTGGTGTCGCTTGTAGTCGTAATGATGGGGACGTTACATCGCGACAAGATATTCCACTACACTTAACTTTTTCGAGTAGCCATAAGTGTGATTCAACAAGAGGACAAATCATAGGATAGTAATTTAATATCTTAAACAATCTTATTCTCAGGTAGCGTGGCCCTACATCTCCTTTTTATTTTTTGGGAATATCTTCTAAGAAAATAAATCAGAGCTTAAAGAATAAATTGTGTTTTCTTGCAAGAACACCACGAAGAAAACCTTCTTAAGCAATACAAGGTTGTAACCCCAAAATTTGGGTTACCTTAAAACTAAGGTTATTACTAAGACTCTAACCTTATCACCCTCACTTTGTTTACAATAAATCTATTGATTGTGATTTTAATCATTCCCTACTAAATAACTAGACTCAAACTAGAAGAACGACAGATTAAATAATTATCCAAATCTAACACCCGATACAAGGAATTCCATTACGATTTTCTAAGATATAAATTTTGGACTATAATCTTAATGTGTTAGTGTACAGTTTCTTTTCTCCCTTTGGATTCAACTAATAATAATATGCTCTTTTTGTGTCAGGGATGAAATTGTTTCAATTTGGTGGTAGAAGAATTTCCCAAAGTGTTGGGATAATGTTTCCTATAGTAGGTAAAAAATATAAGGAGACCATGTGAATTCCAAATATGGTAAAATAAGGTACAAAAGTGGACACAGACACACATAAAACCTCAACATTGTCCTTGGAAAATTTTATCAATATCTTATTATAAAACATCAACATTGTCTTGGTGTAATTAGTTGTTTCCTTTTTGGGTGCAAGAACTATTGAAGTGAGCTTGACATTTTTCCTATTATGTTTCACACAACCCCATCATATTTCGCTAAGGGATATACAAAAGATTTATCTTCACCAATGAAACCTTCATTAGTTTTCTGTGCTCCCGTCCCAAGGCAATGCCAAATTATTGATCTCATTTCCTATGTTTGAACTTCGAAAACATAAAAATATGTAAAGCTAAAGACATGAAGTGAAGTAATGCTATTGGTTTCTATAATTTTAGTTATAGAATACAACATTAGATATTAGCATCAAAACATATCAAAGTATATGGAATTAGACATGGCGATCACTTTTCCACCTTAATTCACTCATAAACACTACAAAGCCCTTGCCTTAATTAACATGTATCATTGCAGCATTTTTTCTTCATGCATGGTATCACTCATTGCTTTGGAGTTTGTAATCCTTAATTCATTGGAATATTTTATTCTGTTGGATCAAAGCATAGATGGTGTTGAAGAAAATGCAAATAGAAAGATTATCTCTGCATTTCTTTTGATTGATTACCTCTGCGTCTCCTTGAAGGATTAATTCTGCATTTCTTGTGATTGATTACTGCTGTATTTTGTTGGGTTGTTTATCTATGAGTTTTATTGTGGTGGTTAATCTCTGCATTTAATTTATATCTTCATCAATTTACCTCTACATTCCATTTATCCCTGCACATAAACAAACCCAGAAATTAACTAGGTGATTTCAATTCATCTATGCGTTTCTTTTGAAGGATTATCTCTGTGATTCATTTCTGATTGATTTCTCAGCTTATTATCTCAACAAAAACGTGGGTCATCTCTAGTGAAATCATGGCTCCTTTTTCGGCTACGATCTCATCCTCCTTTAACTGCGTTTGGTGGATCTTACCAGGCTAGATCGTACGTATTTATGTTGCAAATTCATGTTTGTTTTTACTGCCTTCGATGCCCTTTTGTGTTGTGTTTTGATGTCTTTTTCTCCACCATTTCATGCTTCTTTTTGCCTGGAAAAACGTGGTTTGAATGCAGCATTTTAGTAGAACTTTACCAGTGATGCATTAACATTTACCATCGATTATATATCTGATCCTTTGCACAACAATTTCATTCCTTTTTCACAACGATTTCATATATAATGTGATAGAGATAGATATTTCATATACAATGTGATAGAGATAGCGATTTCATAAATAATGTGATAGAGATAGTGATTTTGTATATAATGTGATAGCGAATTCATTTATAATGTGATAGAGATAGCATTTTTGGGTAGCGATTTGGTTGTGAGCATATTATTCCTGCATTTTTAATATTGTTGATAGCGGATAGCCATGCACAACAATATTATTATTATACAGAGCTATCATCGTTGACTTAGAATTATGTATGGACAATAATATTGACTGTATAACAGCGAAAACAGTAGACAACAATATATATGATCCATTCCTTTATTATACAACGAATTGAATATTTATTGAGGATCGTGTTTCAATATTTATTGAGGACTATGTTTTTAACCTTTGTTGACAACGATTTCAATATTTATTGAGCACTACGTTTTAACCTTTGTTGACAGCGTTTGAATATTTATTGAGGGCTACGTTTGAATATTTATTGAGGACTGCGTTTTAACCTTTGTTGACTGCGATTTGAATATTTATTGAGGACTGTGTTTTATATGGAATGTGTGACTGTGTTTTTAACCTTTGTTGACAATGATTTGAATGATAATGGCATGTGTAATCACGACATATAGATGGTTGAGCATGCCTGTGAATTTAATATATTTGAAAACAATTTTATTTACATTTGATGACAACAATATTTCCATAGCTTTGTCAAAAGTCTTACCATAATATTTATAAACAGACCTTAATAGAAAACTATGTTAGTTAGGTGATTATTCTTACAGTGATTATGACAATGATTTGAGTGTTTATTGACAACAATTTTGTATGTAATGTGTGGTTTCGATTGAATAATTATTGACATTGATTTTATATATTAAATGACAACAATATCATATATTAATTCTGCTATGTAATATATTTAATAGACTACAATATAATTTATACAACCTTTATTAATAGATATCAATACCTGCTAGACAACGATATCAATGCTAGATGACTATCTAATAATAAACAAAGATTTTATAGTTAGACTGCATTACCATCATTAGAAAAAGATCTATTGATAGACAACAGTGTGGATTTTTGTCAATGAACTATTATGGACAAGGACATTAAGGTTAGATAATGCTTTATTTGTAGATACCAAAAGGGAATCATCCATAGATGGCTAATCGCGTCCTTTAATTGATGTATGTTTTCCTTAGATTTTGTTCAGCCAAGAATTTAACATGATGTATGATTGTACAGTAGTCAGTTCTCCCATGCGTCTTGTTGACTTGTTGCTTGGGTGCATGGGTATAGCCTTCACATATTTTGACAGATAATTTGGTCTCCTAGCACATTGGATTTATCCTTGGGTTATGGTCTAGATATGTTATGCTGCACATCGGTTATTGTCTCACCTATCACCTTGTGACAAAATGATTATTGATTAGGGGATCATCACGTGCCCTGGTGGATAAATGCGATGATAATCTGTCTGGAGTCTTGTGCCTCACAATGTGGGCGTGTTGTTCATTGTAAATGATTTTGGTACCTAGTTCTCTAATGCTTAAATGCGTTTGGTTTTGCGCGCTATAGAAGTTTTTAGTTACCAGTCGTCGAAGCCATTGTGTCAAGTGGTTGATGATTTTCCTTTAGATTGTATGTGTTTTCTTACTTGTTTCGGGTAGGTAGTCATTTTTATCTGTCTTTTTGACTATCACACGTTTTGTCCAGTTGCCTGATGTGCTAGTGTCTGAGTTGTTGTTTTTTGTTGTCTTATCTGTGTGCATGCATTGTGGTCATCATCAAGTCGCGTTGTTTCACTGTTGTTGTTGTTACCTTCATGCTAAAAAAAAAAAAAAAAAACTTTGCGTTGTGTCGCATGTAGTCATAACGTCGGGATCGTTACAGTAGTCTTAGGTAACAAGGAATTCATTAACCACTTTTTTTTATTTTGTCCTTTCTCTTCATTGTATGGTTTTACTAGAATTGTTTGGTCTTTATCATTTTTACCCATGCTTACTCCCCCCATATCGACATCCTCATTGTTACTTTTGGGCCTACTTTTGACTATGTCCTTAAAATACTTTTTTCATCCAGCTTTGCCTCTATTGACCCTTTTCCCGAGTTCTTTTTTTCCCTAGCATCTAACATCCCATAGGACAAATCCCTCCTTACCGAAAGGATACGTCCCCTCTCCCCTAACAGGGACCTACTGTGCTTCTTCCTCTTCCTTTACCAGAACCTATGAAACCCTAAGTTCACCATTTTCTCCTACTCAACCTAAACCAAATCCCAATATTAAGTCTCTTTGTTCAAATTCAAAATTGTTGATGGCACACTATATTTGTAATGTATAACCTTAGTTTGGGATGAAAAATGGTCACCACTTATTAATGTGTGGCATCCATTTCCTTATGGTCATTAAAATTTATCTAGAGGGAAACTTAAACTATTAAACCTACAAGTAAAGAGACTAATTGAGATGTAATAAATAAATAGAAACACATATTTCATTTTGGTGGCCCCAAGGACTAGCTCAGTTGGTTCAACCGTTCAAAAAAATCATGTTGTTGATGGGGAGACACTAGGTCATAGTTTGAAATTAGGTCAAGTCCCTTGAGCTTACATATATAGAGTTTAACATTGTACTCCATCCAAATATTTCAAGAAATAAAGCGAATCCCATGCAGTGTTCCTTGGAAAAAATAAAACTATTAGTGGGTTATCCCAAATAGTTTGAATGGTTTGTTTCAAGGTGGAGATCATCATGAGCTCCTTGATCCTAGTCTCACAGGGATTCATGTTTGATTGAGTCTTATTGTGTTACCAACCATTATTAGTTTTGGTAGTTGAGCCACCCTCCATTTTGATATTCCATAGGAGGGAATTCGATGATCTTTTTCGTGAAAAAAATAAATAATTTTTCAGTATGCAGGAAAGTGATTGACAAGGGAGGGGAAAAATATTGGTTTCCAAGGACAACTTATTGGGAAAATGTGTTAAATTATATGGACAATCACTTTGTGAACATTGAGTACTCAAGAAATAAATTATGTCCATCCATAGTATAGTACGTGGGCATCAATGTTGATATAAAAACCACACATGATGTCATGGAATCATGCTTTGGGGAAATGTCAACACTATTGAGGATTTTTATGTTACACCTATATCTAACAAGCCTAGAGATGCATTCCTTCCAAGAGATGATGTTGTAGAGGGACAATTCTTCATAGTATGGATTATGGATCTTACCTTAGATTAAAGAGTATTGGGAAGTAGTATCTATTTTGTTTGTAATAGCTAATAAAGTTGTATATTCATTTAATATATTGTATAAACAATTAGCATCCGTCGAACCATGGCATCCCACATTTGTATTTTTACTCTATTTTCTCTTTAACTAGTGGTGCCTTTTAATTGAACCAAGAGCAATGAAGTCGTCTCTTATCTGAGAGTGGGAGAGGAATATGTTTATGCATATGCATACCTAGTTTGGTGACATTAATGAAATATAATGGGAAAAAAACATATTTGATATACAATGTCAAAAGAGAAAAAAAAGATAAAAAGAGAAAAGAAATAAATATATAAAACAAACTAACATAAATTTATTTTAAACCAATGTATTTAAGTACCATACAACAAAACTTTTAAGGATGAAAACCTAACATCAAGTGTAGAAACCTTGGCGAATTTTACTAGTCCTTAATATGCAAACTGTAAAATGTTTGGCGATATATTAAAAATTCTAAGTATTTTATTTAGTTTCTATAAAATTTTAGTGATTTTTAAGGTAAAAATATTTATCTTATAGAATTTAGGTGATCGTTTTTATAAAAAAAGAAAATCAACAATATATATATATAT
>JASDQU010504464.1:21971-35913 GCA_032191745.1 Picea mariana | reverse complement strand
ACTTAATAGATCCAAACTTAATATGGACCTATGCTAGTGAATACCTTCATATACCATATGGTAATTATTGGTTCTTTGGTACGGAATTATTTTCGAAAAGAATATTAAGACTATGTCTAGAAAGCTACAGAAAAAGAGACAAAGGCCAAGATGGGTATACATATCATTCTACCATGGTCCACCTTTTTAGTCTTAGGATCATTGTGGAGGAGTGTTGAAATAAGAAAACATATCTCGTATGTCATTTCATTGAATTTAGAAAAGCTTTTGAGACTGTACCCAAGACAAATATATGGAATGGGTTAGAAGAGATAACTATTCATTTTGAGTTGAGGGTTGTTGCAACAAGTTTGTATCAGAGGGTTATTTTCAAATTTAGGAATGCTAAGGTTTGGTTGGAAGAAATTAACTACAATATTAGTGTCAAGCAAGGTTGTCCCTTGTCCCCTACCCTTTTTTCCATTTACATTGACAATTTAGAAGATTATTTGGAAGAAGTGGGCTATGTTGGCCCAACTCTCATTGGTATAGTCATCACTCTACTTCTTTAAGATGATGATATTGTTCTTATGGTGAGGAGTCCCTATGATATTGGCAAACAACTAAGAATGCTCCAATTTTTCTTCTCCAATATGGGTATGACTATTAATACTGAAAAACAAAACTTATGATAATTAAACCCAAAAATATCACCTATAATACTTTCATATATATAAACAACAACTTGTAGGAATTTCTTTCATATATAAAAACAACAACTTGTAGGAATTTATTTCATACAAATATCTCAGAATCGATATTCATCACAAGCTCAACTGGAATTATAGCATTGATAAAAGGATAAGCATAGGGTGGAAAGTTTATTATGGGCTTGAAAACAATTGTAAATTAGTGGATATTTGGATATGGGATAAATGAAAACTCCTCTTTCAGATGTTGTTTACTCCTATTGTTTTATATGGATGCGAGGTTTGGGAATGTAGTATCTCTTGAGCAGCATGGACAAAGATAGAGTAGATCCAAAAGCATTTTATAACATAGAATTTCAAAATTAAATGAAATACACTCTATCATAAAGTCCTCATAGATGCAATCCCTTCCTCCATTGAAAGGAGTGACCAAAGACCTAATGTATAAGAACAAGCTAAACAACATGGAAAACAAGAGGCTTACTTTAGTGGGGATGGCATAAGGATACCCGATCTTTTCTAAACCATTGAGAATTTTTTTTCCAAACCATTGGTAAATAAAGGAAGAGATTGTATTCCACAATAATGATAATATTAATAATTCATGACATCAAAATTTAAGGAGAAATTGTGGTGTGTTAAAGAGTTATAGCGAAAAAGGAAATTAAGATATTATAAGGAGGTGATCAAAAGTATCTCTAATCTAGAAGATCAAAATTATATCTCTATCTTGACTAGTGTAAAGAAGAAAATAAACATTCTTAAAATAAGAACAAACTCATGAGCTCCATAGTGAAACTGTCAAAACACTTGCGATCAAAGAATTTGTCACTTTTAAGGTTGAAGATGAAAATTTGTTTCTCTTAGATTGTCCAACATATACCTAGATTAAATCTCAATTTCAAAATATTTGTCACACTACCAACCTTCCTAACCTTTTAACTCAACAAAACTACTTTGATCTTGGAATGCTTCTCTTAATGCTTTTCAACCGAAATAATTTTTTAAAGAATTCCAAATAATTTTTTACCTTCTTAATGTCCATAAACCAATTTTAATATGAGTGAAATTTAATAATCATCATTTAAAGAACTTTCATTAAGAAATATTTGAATATAGAAAGAGTTGAGAACTACATCTCCTAAAACCATAAAATTTTATTTTATTTTACAAATGTTGAATTTTAAAAACATTATTTTATTAATTCTCTGAAAAAATATTTATTTACTCATGGAAAATATTTATATATTTATTTTTAAATTGGTGAAGCCCATAGTAAATATATAGAATAGATATCTCATAAAAAAAACTAGACACATGCAATGAAGTTAAACCCAAGCAAATATGCCTAGTCACTAGCAGCACAAAGCTGGTTTCTCAACGCAGACTATTGTCTAATTAGATCTTCCACTCAAAAACCTACAACTATATTATAGTTAAGAGTTTCCAGCTATAATTGTTCTGTCCATAAACATATATAGAAATGAATTTAAAGGACTATACATTGACTTGCATCGCCTGTTCTCTCGTGGACTCAAGAAACATGACGATCGACATGTGATTCCTATTTGTATTTGGTACATATCGGTGCAGGGCACTCTTGTATTTCACATTGCTTAATATCTTCCATTACAGAATCCCCATATCATTTTACAAAACCTATGTTATAATTTAACCCAAGTACCTATTCCAAATCAGAAATGATTGAAATGCCAAAAAGAAAGAAATTGATTAAAAAAATGTTTCATCAAATTGTGTGTATGGCATGCATATATTGCATAATCTAGTTGCAAGAGAAATTGATTAAAAAAATGTTTCATCAAATTCTTTGTATGGCATGCATATGTTGCATAATCTAGTTGTAAGAGAAGTTTTGTTGACTTAATTGTAAAATTAAAATATAGAATTTTTATCAATTTAATAATAAATAAATAAAAATATGATAATTCAATTTCAATGAAAACAAATCCAAAAAAAATAAAACCTAAAAAATTGATCCACTCCAAAATCAAATGCAATAACCTTCATACCCTTTGAAAGCTTAAAATGGTGTGATGACTACTTGAATATGTTAGTAGAGTTAAATATGACTAAGAATATGTTGGTAGAGTTAACTAAAAATATTAAATTGAGTTAGAAATTTGTCAAACTGTAACGTCCCCTCCATTACAACAAAAAAACATGATCTATAATAGGTGAATAATTTATTTTTTTTGCAATAGGATATTAAATTCGTTACAACATAATAAACAACATCGCAATTGATACATCATCATAACTAAAACAACAACTAAGAAGTGCATTAACACAATTAACAACAACACACAATCAACACATAAACAATGCAATCAACATATCATCATAATTAATAATTACACAACCAACACATCATCATAATTAATAATGACACAATCAACACATCACGATAGGCTGAAGAAAAATACAATAAATGATCAACCATGTCATTGAGCATTAAAAGAACTACCTTCCCAACCTACCCTGCAAGGTTAGGAACTCCAAGACACATAAGCAACGCTCAAGCCCAAGATTCATCCGATTTATTTCGACCACTTACGGTCTCAGGGTTGGCAACTATTCTAAGGAACAAGGAGGTGTCTAAATCCCACTAACACAATAAAGTCAAAAACCAACTAACTCAATCAATCAACATCATTATTTTTCATGGCACAAGAGAATTTAAATACTCAATCATTCATACATCAATATTATCCATGTCGCAAGAGAATTCTAAATACTCAATCAACCATACATCAATATTATTCATGGCGCATGAGAAATCTAATTTATTTTACATGGCGCAAAAGAATATAATTACTAAATCAATCGTATGTCAACATTATTTTAAAGGGGGAAGTGAAATAAACTTTATTTTATATGGCATAAGAGATTATAAAGGCTTAATCAATCATATAACAACATAAGTTAAGGCGCAAGTGTAATCAATTTTATTTTATTTTCATGGTTTAAAGGCCCCAATCGTTACAACTACAAGCAAACCAGAAAGTGAATTTTTTATTTTTGTTTTTAGGTAGGAATTCAACGACGACAACAGTTTAACCACACAAGCTAACGATGAACCCCACGCATGTAGATCAGGAAACTGACAACAATGGTTCAACACACTAGCACAGTGAGCAACTGGGTGAAACATGTGTAAAACAAAGATAGAAATGACTACCCGCCTAACACAACCATGAAAATGCCTACAAGCTAAAGGAAAACATCCACAATCGTGACACAACGGCCTTGATGACCAGTAGCTAGAAATTCTATGGTGTGCAAAACCAAACGCATGAAGGCGCTACAACCCAAGCACCAACAACAACTACAACGAACATATGCACACAACGGGAAGCACAGACTTCGACTGAGTTATCGTTCGCCTCTATTGATTATGGCGCATAATGATCCCTTCATCAGGAAGCATGTCATCGCCAGGTGATACATGTGACAACAACCGTGGTGCAACAATGTAACTGGACCCTCAACACAAGCAAAATTCAATGCGTTAGGAGATCAAATTAACTATCTAAACACCTGATGACTAACCCTAGCACCCAATCGACAAGTCAACAAGATGACTATGAAATTCATACAACACAATAATTTCCTTGTGCAACAAAATCAATTTGTACATAATAAATGATTATTATTAAAACAATTAGCTCATTGTAACTATTTTCCAACGTCGATATCAGATAAGTGTTTTCCTAAAGAGGAATTTTCTATCCTTTAACCAAAGAAAAAATAATAAATTGCTATCTATCAATTATGTCCTTGTCTAATTACTTGTTTTCTAACCATATACACTATTGATAAAGTCTTTTAAATAATAAAATGATGAAACATTTCACATCTAGTAAATTTGGATTTAAAAGGTTTTAAATTCAGAACTCAATATCTCAATCTTTATATTAGTTATTACTATGTTATTAAATATTAATTAATAGTTATTATAAAGTATGTATTACTTTCTACTGAATATAGATTGAGAACTCATCCATCCTATCCTCTTTAATTAAAAACTATTAGATTAAAAAGATTACCAATGAAATTTTCATGATTTTACTTTTGCTTTTATGGTTCTACATTCTGTGTAATTTTCATCCACCTTTACTCCTTATTTTTCTTACAAGTCCTATTGTTCAATCATGATATATATATGGGTTGTTTACTATTGGCTCTAACTTAATTTGAGTATTATAATCATCCAATCAAAAACAAGTTATGATAGGTCATAATGAATAGAGGTAGGACCCTAAAATAGTTTGTATAGAATGATTCGAGATAGTCTATACTAACCATTCCAAATCTTCAAAGTATGACCATTTATCTTATTTGACCCATTAGTGGAATTTCTGAAAAGTAGATAATGCTCACTCTTACCTATTACATCGACATCACTTTTATTACTTCATCAATAACGTGCCCACATATATCCATCTTATTTCCATCTTTCTTGGCTGATTTTTCATTTATTGCAACCCCATATCGACAATCATAGAACACCAATTGCAAAGTAGTACATAGGTCGTTATACAGTAGAACCTAGAACCAATTAATCAGTCAACAATTACACAGTGACCCAAAAATCAAAATCGTGGTCTCTTTAAAGAAATTACACAATCACCCAAAAATGGAAATTGTTCTCTTTAAAGAAATTACACAATCACCATTTTAAATTTGTGGTCTATTTAAAAGGAAATCTTTGTTTAGTAAATGCAATTATGTTGCTAATATATGCTTAAGTTCGTTGTTTGTATAAAGGGGGTTAATCAATTATAATCGTTGTGAATTAACAAGATTATTGTCCATTATTACATATCAAGAAAAATGTTATCCATAGATCATATCAGGAAAAAAATTTATTCATGAATAGTGTCAGAAATTGCTATCCATCAAACCTAACCAAAAATCGCTAGCTCTTAATTCCTATCAAACATTCTCCAGTAAATAAAATAGTTGTCTACTTAGGATTCGTCGGGGGTCTATCAAATCGTATTACTATATCTATTAAAAAACTCGCTTTCAACCATCAAGTTGTTGTCAAAGTTATGATATGGCTGTGTAAAGATAAGAAATAAAATATAGTATTGTTGTCAAAACTACCGTTGGTAAAATAAAAAAATTAGTTGTCTAATTATATATAAATGGGATGAGAACGCAGTCATCACAGATGTAATCACCACATTGTATTTCAAATGTATATTTAAATTCGCAGTAGATATGTATCTCTGTGCATAATAAATTCGCTACTAGAATTAAATTGCTACCACAGGTATAAAATCGTTGAATATAGAATCATTGACCCATCATTTAAACTGTGAATATAAAATCGTTGAATATAAATTGTGATTATAGACTGTGAATATAGAATCACTAATATAAACTGTGAATACAAAATCCCTGCCATAGGTATAAAATCGTTGGATATAAAATGTGAATATAAACCATGAATATAAAATCACTAGCTGTCATTAAAACGTTTGTTTTCATCGCATATAAAAAATGCAAACATTCTCGCGGTAAAAACGTAGTCAAGTATCAAAAGAAATCAATCTCAGTCATGGTAAACACATAGTCTAGTATAAAAAATGCAATCAATAGAAAAAGGGTAATCGTTGACTTTACAAAGGGTAAATCGCAGTCAAGTAAAATGGTAAATCGATTTCCTTCACATATTAATAACGTTGAGAGTCTACCAACCAAGGAGCTAGGAACTATCATTAAAATTGCAGAGAATAAAAGGCCATCCAGAAACGCATAGGTGATATTAAAAAAGAAGAGAGTATTAAGTTGTTCGCAGAGAGAAATGATAAACAATACACAGATATGCTCAATCACCAGCAGGTGCAAAGACAATCATTCGACCATGAACCAATCAACTCAGAGATAAGTAAGGGTAGAAAACTGCGCAAAAAGTATCCTTCGCTCATCATCCATGCACAATAAAGCAGGGTATTAGAATCTATAGGTCTATAAACACCCAAGTGATGACAATCGATTCGGCTCCTAGCCGAATGCTCAGGCATGGACTGATGACCTAGGGATAAGGGTGGAAGGTAAGGAAAAAATTGTTCAAACAATCAATAAAAACCATGTAGATAAGTATTGAAATCATAAATTGGGTTTTCCAAGGGAAATCCATTCAAAAAGTAGCAAGCGAGGGGAATACAATATCGTAGGAAAGCAGGTGCAAGACAATGCATGGAAATGAAATATTAAACAAGCACAGAGAAATAACATGAGTAAATTTAAATTCATTGCAAGTAATAATTAAATTGGCATACCATATCCAAACTTGATTGCTCAGTTGTTTATGTCCCGCATGCTCCATCCAGCTTCCACTTATCGACCGATGTGACCTCACTGGTACCTCCCAGCCAACGCTATGGTACTCTTCTTCCCCCTTAGCTATCGGAGCCGCAAAGCGGCCACACACACTAAACCAGAGAAAAAATAGCACCCAACTTGCCTCGCAAGGTCGATCTACCACTCATTACCTGAGCTGGGTATCCCAACTCCCACAAGATAAGTTGGTCAAGACAAAAATTCAGTAGTGTAATGTTACTCATAAAATATCATATCCATACTCCTCCTCCATCTTTTTTATAGAGTTGCTAAGTGATTTCTTTCCCAAATTACCATTTAATTTATTCTTCATTAATTTAATTGATAAAAACCTCCCCTGTACACCTGTCACCCATCCCCCTAGTTGCACCAAAAATTAATTTCATTAATTATTTAATTATTCCTATTTTTTTAGTTTCCCTTCTTTTCCCTTTTTAACTAAAACTCAATTTAGGAAGTGTAGAAAAATCACCTTTTACCCCCTTTTATTTTTAATTAATAAATTTTAATTAGCATATGTAAAAAAAAACAATCAATTCCCTTTTAAAATTTTAATCCCCCAATATAATTTGATTTTAATAAATCAATTGAATTTCTTACCCCCTTCTCATCACATGTTTAATTATGATTATTATTTTTGACCAAAAGTGGCACTTAGACCTAGATTTTAAATTCACTAGGTTGGGCAACATTTTTATTAGGGAAGAATGTTTTTAAATATTACTTGTTACATGATTCGTTCTAAGGCTATCTAGGTTTATTCGCTTACTAGTTAAAAACACAATGTGCCCTTCAGGAGGCGCTAGGTTCTCCAAGGGTTCCACTTACCTCTTTTCGTTTTCCTTGCGTGATGTGCCCTTCAGGACACACTACGTGCTCCAAGGGTGTCACTCTCCTCATTCTGTTTTCCTTGTGTGACGTGCCCTTAAAGACGCACTACATGTTCCAAGGGTGCCACTCACCTCTTTCAGTTTTCCTTGCACGACATGCCTTTAGGATGCACTACGTGCTCCAAGGGTGCCAATCGCCTCTTGACTAACTCGGTAGACATCAAAAACACCTGGAGTCAATACTCCTCCAGGTGATCTTGTAGGATAATAAGGGCCTCTAAGGGATAAGGCCCATGCCTTATTGTGTGCCCCTTAGAATCATCGTGAGCAACTGTCACAGTCTTCCCTCATGACATTGTGGGTCTTCTTGAACTAGGTAATCATTAACCTATAGTTTGAGACACGATGGGAGTGCTTATAGGCTGTGGTAGGGTTGTTGTCCACACCTCTCCCTCAAAATCTCTAGTTGTCGTGCGTGACCCCTCTAATCCACATGTGAGTCTGGTCGACCAGCTATCGTTAGCCTGCATCATCAACAAATCATATCAAAAATAATAATCCATCATCATAACATCTATTCAACTGTACATATGTCATATCAAAAACAATCAAACCCTAATAGTCCACTCCTTGACTTGACCCAGAGTCCAAGGGGTTTCATCGATGCCTCTGCATCCTTGAGGTCCAAGGTCTTGCACACTCAAGAGAACCCAGTCAATAGAACCTATCTATGTAAGTACATAAAATAACATATCATCATATTCATAATGCCTCATAATCATAATCAAATGAGCAATAGTATAATAATCCAGATCACTTGCAAGAAAGTGTCCTCAAAGAATAAGTTCACTCATTACGCACAAGAGAATGATGTTACATACACCCCCTCTTGGTCTAAAATTCGTCCCAAAGTTTCATAGTATATAAGTGCCGAAATAATGTGTATCACAGTATCATAAGTCTATCTATTAAACAAAAATGGAAACTGTTGGTGCATATTATATGCGTCCTCCCAGGTCTTCGAGTGTGGACTATAGTTGTCCCACTGGACCTTGACCTGATCTAATGTTCGACACCGTAGCTGTCGAATGCAATGATCCAGGATGCGGATCGACTCATCCATGAGCACACCCTCATTAGATAACTGTAAGGAACTCATGTCAATAACATGTGTAGGATCACTAATATAATGTCTCAAAATATATACGTGAAAAACATCATGCATACACCTCAAAGAATCATGCAAGGCTAGTCGATAGGCCATGGGACCCTTCCTTTAGACAATTTCGAAAGTTCCCACAAACCTAGGAGAGAGTTTATAACTCTTTCCAAACTTGATCGAACTTTTATGTGGTTTCACCCACAAGAATACTCAATCACTAACTTCATAACTACAGTCGACACAGTGTGCATCGACATAACTCTTCTATTGATCCTATGCTTCTTTTCTACTTTGTCTTATTGTTTTCATTTGATCTTTCATTTCTTGGATTGCTTCTAGTCCAACCAAGACCCTATCCTCAAGACGATCCCAACTCAAAGGCGTCCGACATGGTTTCCCATAAAGAAACTCAAAAGGAACCATCTTAATGGTGCTTTGGTAACTGTTGTTATATGTGAATTCTACCAGTGGAAAGAATTCTTCCCAACGCTTTTGTTGGTACATCACGTACATGCACAACATGTCTTCCAATATTTGGTTTGTTTGTTTAGTTTGCTCGTCTGTCCTCGGGTGATATGCAGTACTAAATTTAAGTTGGGTTCCCAAGGCCTCTTGGAAACTAGTCCAAAATCGTTGAGTAAACAACGATCCTCTATCAGATATAATCCTCTTAGGCATGCTATGTAACCTCACAATCTCACTGATGAAAACACTAGCTATGTCAGGATCCTGATACATCATACGTACAAGAATAAAATGATCACTCTTCATCAGAGTGTCCATTACCAAAAAACTTGAGTTGTGTCTCCTTTCCATCAGTGGCAATCCAACAATGAAATCCATCGTAATGACCTCCCATTTCGATTCTAGAATAATGTGTGGTTGTAGTAATCCTGTTGGATGTCTATGTTCTGCCTTCACCTACTGACATTCTAGGCATCTGGCCACTTAGTTGACTATGTCTATCTTCATTCCTTTCCAAAAGAATAAGGTTTTAAGGTCTTCCCTCATCTTTGTGACTCCAGGGTGAGCCATGTACATTCATTTATTAGCCTCGTTTAGGATCAAACCCCTCAACTCATCATTCGGTGGTACGTAAATTTTATTTTTAAATCTCAATAATCCATCTTCATCAAATGTAAACCCTTCAAATATTGGTACCATCATTGTGTTTTGTCCAATAAAATCCTTGACCTCTTTGTACCAATCATCGTCGTGCTGTAAAGTTAGAATATTTTCACGTAGATTCATCTGAAGAGGAAACACCGAAAATATGTGTTGTCTCTGACTCAATGCATCTTCCACTTGGTTCACTATTCCTTTTATGTAAGTGATCTCAAAATTGTACTCACTAAGCAATTTTGACTAACGTCGTTGTTGTGCGTTTAGGTCGCTTTGTGTAAAGATGTGTTGTAGTCCAAAGTGGTCTGTTTTTAGTTCAATTTTTTGTCCAATAAGGTAGTGTCTCCAAACTCTTAAGGCACAAAAAATGGCTAAGAACTCCAAATCCTACGTCGCGTAGTTCTCCTCATGCCTTCTCAACTTCCTCGAGATGTAAGAAATCACTCGAACATCTTGCATCAAGACTCTACCAAAGCCTTCCTTGGATGCATCAGTTCCTACCAAAAAGTATGCATCCATGTCAGGGACCTTTAGTATTGGTGTTGTTGTCAACATCTCCTTGAGCCTCCAAAATTCCTCTGCACATTTCTCGATCCAAACGAACTTCTTGTTCTTCTTTTGCAATTCTGTGATCGGATTTTCAATCTTTGAAAATCCCTTGACGAACCGTCGATAATATCCTGCTAAACCCATGAAGCTACACACTTACGAGACATTCGTCGGCACAGACCATTCCATAATATCCTCGACCTTTGTTGGATGCACGACAATACCTTCACCAGAGATGGCATGCCCTAAGTAGTGAATCTTCGATTGATAAAACAAGCATTTAGACAATTTCCCATACAATTTAATCTCTCGCAGACACTGTAGTACCAAGTGCAAGTGCTCGTGATGCTCCTCCATTGCCTAAGAGTAAATCAAAATATCATCAATGAATACTTGGACAAACTTGTCCAAGTACTCACAAAACACCCTGTTCATCAAACTCATAAATACCCCTGGGGCATTCGTCAATCCAAATGGTAAAATAGTAAACTCATAATGTCCAAACCTCATCTTAAAGGCGGTCTTAGGGATGTAATCCTCCTGGATCTATAACTCGTGATACCCTGATCTCAAGTCGATCTTTGAAAACACCGTCCCACTCTTCATTTGATCAAAAAAATCATCAATCCTTGGCAACAGATACTGATTCTTGATCGTTGCCTTGTTCGATTGATGGTAGTCAATGCATATTCTCCTTGACCCATCCTTCTTTCATATGAAAATAATAGGTGCACACCATGGTGACACACTTGGACATATAAGTCCGAGGTCCAACAACTCCTTCAGTTTCATTCTCAACTCCTATAACTCCGTGGTCAACATTCGATAAGGCATTCTTTCTATCGGTTCAGTCCTCGATTTTAGGTCTATGGTAAAATGAAATTCCCTCTTTGACGACATCCTAGGTAACTCCTCTGGGAAGACATCCGGAAACTCTGTCACCACCAGATGGTGTTCTAGACCTTTCGCTACTCCCCTTTCGTTTAATGAAAGGATCACATAAATCTTACACCCCTTGCACATTCTATTCTGTATCTGCAAGGAAGAGATGAACCGCAGGGAAACTCCTTGGTTCCAACCGACAATCATGCGTATTTGTCCCTCATCATTGACCAAGCTCAATCATTTCATCTTACAGTTGAGTATCGCCTCATGTGATTCCAACCAATCCATACCGATCACGACGTTATAAGATCCTAGGATCATGACATACAAGTTGGCCCTAGTGACAAACTCTCGCAGGTTAAGGGTACAGCCCGTAACCTTCCCTCCAACCTTCTATTTGGTTCTTGAAGCCATCTCTACAAAGATAAACTCATCCTATTCAACTTCCTTTAACTTCATTCGTTTTAGCGTTGCACCTAAAATGAAACTCTCGATAGCAATGGGATCTACCAAAATAATAAGGGTATGGTTAGCGATGATACCTAATGTCTCGAGGATAGTCAACTGGTGCTCTTCTTGGAATTTATTCACCATTGCATGAATCCTATGGGCCTTTCCCAAATCTCCCATGGTAGTGGGTCTGACAAATCCCAATTCTCTAGTTCTATCCACTGGGAATTCACACTAGTAATGTGGCTCCCAACAATTCCAACACCCCTTCTTCAGTCCAGTACTCCTGGTACCCGAAGTAGAAGTTGATGGCTTACCGTCTTGGAATCCTGGTCTATTCTATTGAACATGCCTAAACTGTTGTTCCTGCGGTTGACGTTGTTGTTGATATTGTGGTCCCCGGTAAGGAGTCTGTTGTTGAGGCGTTGGTCTTCGAGGTGTAGTGAAAGTGGATCCTCTCTGGAAACCATGACATCCTGGCCAATGTCTAGCTGGTGTCTAATGCTTCTCCACACCGAATGACACATGCCTTGCAGGTATCGCTAGAGTCCTTCTATGACCCTTGTTGATAAGATCCTTCTCTACAACGAGGGCCCTATGGAAGACATCATGCAAGGTTTGAGGCATCAGAATACTAACCTTTACATGTATGCTAACATTAAGGCCAAACAAGAACCTATTGATCTTAAGTTTCTCAGTATTAAGGTGCAAAGCATACCGAAAAAACTCCATAAAATCGGCCTCATACTCGGGCACTATACAGTCTCCCTGTCGCAAGGTGTTGAACTCATTGAGTTGTTGCTCAATGAATTCCTCTGATAGGTACCTCTCTCGGAATTTTTCCTCGAATAGTTCCAATGACACGTCTTCGACGACCATGTTCAATTGTGGTAGGAGCATCTTCCACCATAGAAGAGCACTCCCCTTCAGTTGAAAGACCCCCATTCAAACCTTCATGTTGCAGGTATAGTCACAAACTGAAAATCACATCGCCATATTATCCAATCATGCCTTGATGGCTGCGGCGTCCGAGGAACCAAAGAACTCGGGAAATTTGACCTTCTCAAGTTCACGGTGAATGCTAGTAGTACCGACCAGAGTGCATGGTGGATCCAATCGACTGATCAGTGCCTCATGCATCCACTAAAAGGACCTCATCATCCCAACCACATCACCCACCGCTATTTGTTCCTTCCCGACAACCTTTTTGTTTCCCTGGGGGTTAGACCCCTCAGGCATGGATGCTACTAGGGGCATTTCCACTCCTCCCCTAACACCTTGTCTTCTTCCTCTGTGACGTCCTCTAACCATGATTACCTTCACAAATACAATTCAACTTAATTAGCAACATTATAATCAAGTATCACATCTACGAAAGCCGTAGTGATCCCAAGTCATGAGCCAAAGCCCCTCTGATACCATATGTAATGACCCCAATCATTATGACTACAAGCAAAGCATAAAGTGCAATTTTTTTATTTTTTATTTAGGAAGGAACGCAATGACAACCATAGTTAAACCACACAACCTGATGATGAACACCACGCACGCAGATCAGGCAACAGCTAATAACGACTCAACAAGCTAGCACATCGAGAAACTATATGAAACATGCGTAAATCAAAGATAGAAACGATTACCCGCCCGACATAAGAATGACAACACCTACAAGCTAAAGGACAACATCCACAATCCGGACACAATGGCCTCGACGACAAGTAACTAGAACCTTTATGGTGTGCAAAACCAAATGGATGAAGGCGTTACAACCCATGCACCAACAACAACTACAACGAACAGACGCCCACAACGGGAAGCACAGACTTTGGCCAAGTTATCATTCACCTCTATGCATTAGGGCATGCAATGATCCCCTCATCAGG
>JASDQU010504464.1:0-21871 GCA_032191745.1 Picea mariana | reverse complement strand
TGTGGGTTGTTTACTATTGTCTCTAACATAATTTGAGTATTATAACCATCCAATCAAAAACAAGTTATGATAGGTCCTAATGAATAGAGGTAGGACCCTAAAATAGTTTGTATAGAATGATTCCAAATAGTCTATACTAACCATCCCAAATATTCAAAGTATGACCATTTATCTAACCTCGCCCATTAATGGAATTTCTGAAAAATAGATAATGCTCATTCTTACCTATTACATCAACATTACTTTTATTACTTCATCAATAAGGTGCCCACATATATCCATCTTATTTCCATCTTTCTTGGCTGAGTTGTCATTTATTGCAGCTCCATATTGACAATCACATAACACCAATTACACAGTAGTACATAGGACATTATACAGTAGAACCTAGAACCAATTACTTAGTCAACAATTACACAGTTGGCCACAAACGGAAAATCGATGTCTCTTTAAAGCAATTACACAGTCACCATTTTAAATTTGCGGTCTATTTAAAAGAAAATCTTTGTTTAGTAAATGCAATTTCGTTGCTAATCTATGTTTCAGTTCATTGTCTGTATAAAGGGGGTTAATCAATTATAACCACTATCAATTAACAATATTACTATCCATTATTACATATCAAGCAAAATGCTATCCATAGATCATATCAGGAACAAATGCTATTCATGAATCATGTCATAAAACATTATCCATCAAACCTAACCGAAACTTGCTATCTCTTAATTCCTATCAAACACAGACCTATTAAATGCTTTTGAGTAAATAGAATAGTTGTCTCCTTAGGATTCGTCGGGGGTCTATCAAATCGTATTACTATATCTATTAAAACGTCACTTTCAACCATCAAGTTGTTGTCAAAGTTATGATATGGTTGTGTAAAGATAAAACATAAAATATATTGTTGTTTTCAAAACTACGGTTGGTAAAATAAAACAATTAGCTATCTAATTATATATAAATGGGATGAGAATGCAATCATCACATATGTATTGCCCACTCTATCTTTCAAATGTATATTTAAATTCGCAATAGATATGTATCTCTGTGCATAATAAATTCTCTACCAGACTTAAATCGCTACCACAGGTATAAAATCGATGAATATAAAATCATTGAACCATCATTTAAACTGTTAATATAAATCACTAAATATAAATTGTCATTATAGACTGTGAATATAGAATCGCTAATATAAACTGTTACTACAAAATCGTTGCCATAGTTATAAAATCACTGAATAAAAAAATGTGAATATAAACTGTGAATATAAAATCGCTAATTGTAATTAAAACACTAGTTGTCATTGTATATAAAAAACGCATAAATTCTCATTGTAAACAAGCAGTCTGGTATCAAAAGCAATCAATCTCAGTCATGGTAAACACAATGTCTAGTATAAAAAATGCAATCAATAGAAAAAGGGTAATCGCTGACTTTACAAAGGGTAAATCACAGTCAAGTAAAATGGTAAATCAATGTCCTTCACATATTAATAATGCTCAGATTTTACCAACCAAGGAGCTGGGAACTATCATTAAAATCGAAGAGAATAAAAGGCCAAGGCCATACAGAAATGTAGAGGTGATACTAAAAACTTAGAGAGTATTAAGCTATTCATAGAGAGAAATGATAAACAATACATGGAGATGTTCAATCCCCAGCAGGCACAAAGACAATCATTCAGCCATGAACCAATCAACTTAGAGATAAGTAAGGGTAGACAACTGGGAAAAAATTATCTTTCACTGATCATCCATTCACAGAGATGTAGGGCATTAGAATCTATAGGTCTATAAACATCGAAGTGACGACCATCGATTTAGATCCTGGCTGACTTCTCAGACATGGAATGATGACCTAAGGATAAGGGAGGAAGGTAAGGCACAAACACTTGAAACAATCAATAAAACCCACGCAGATAAGTATTGAAATCAGAAATTGGGTTCGCCAAGGGAAATCCATTCAAAAACAACAAGCGAGGGGAATATAATACCGTAGGAAACTAGGTGCAAGGCAGTGCATCAAAATGGAATTTTAAATGAGCACATAGAAATAAGATGAGTAAATTTAAATTCATTGCAAGTAATAATTAAACTGACGTACCTTAGACAAATGTGATTGCTCAATATTTTCTATCACGCGCACTCCGTCCATCTTTCGCTTGTCGACCAATGCGACCTCACCGGTACCTCCCAACCAATGCTAGGGGTACTCTTCTTCACCCTGAGACCCCCGAGCTACAAAGGGGCCATGCACACTAAACCAGAGAACAACTAGCACCTATCTCACCTTGCAAGGTCGAGCTACCACTCGTTACTTGAGCTGGGTATCCTAACTCCCACAAGATAAGTCAGTCAAGACAAAAATTCAGCAACGTAACGTTACACAGAAAAGATCAGATCCATGCTCCTCCTCCTCCATCCTTTTTATAGAGTTTCTAAGTGATTTATTTCCCAAATTCTCATTTAATTTATTCTTCATTAATTTAATTTAGAAAAACCTCCCCCGTACACATGTCACCCATCCCTCTAGTTGCACCAAAAAATTAATTTCATTAATTATTTAATTATTCCTATTTTTTTAGTTTCCCTACTTTTCCCTTTTTAACTAAAACTCAAATTAGAAAGTGTAGAAAAATCACCTTTTACCCCCTTTTTATTTTTAATTAATAAATTTTAATTAGCATATGTAGAAAAAAACAATCAATTCCCTTTTAAAATTTCAATCCCCCAATATAATTTGATTTTAATCAATTAATTGAATTTATTACCCCCTTCTCGTCACATGTTTAATTATGATTATTATTTTTGACCAGAAGTGGCACTTAGACTTAGATTTTAAATTCACTAGGCTCGGCGACATTTGGGAAATTTTTTCTTAAATATTACTTGTTACATCATTCATTCTAAGGCCATCTAGGTTTATTCACTTACCAGTTAAAAATGTGATGTGCCCTTTAGGATGCACTAGGTGCTCCAAGGGTGCCACTTGCTTCTTTCTGTTTTCCTTGCGCAACGTGCCCTTCCAGACGCTCTACGTGCTCCAAGGGTGCCACTCACCTTTTCATTTTTTCCTTGCACGACGTGCCCCTTAGGATGCACTATGTGTTCCAAGGGTGCCACTCACCTCTTTCCATTTTCCTTGCGCGACGTGCCCTTCAGGACGCACTACATGCTCCAAGGGTGCCACTCGCCTCTTGACTGACTTGATAGACATAAAAAACCTCTGGATTCAATACTCCGCCATGTGATCTTGTAGGATACTAAGGGCCTTTAAGGAATAAGATCCCTACCTTATTGCGTGGCCCTTAGAAACATCGTGAGCGACTTTTGTAGTCTACCCTCATGACATCGTGGGTCTTCTCGAACTAGGTAGTCGTTAACCTACAATTAGAGCTATGACGCAAGTGTTATTAGGCTGTGGTAGGGATGTTTTCCACACCTCTCCCTCAAAGTTTCTGGTTGTCATGCGTGACCCCTCTACTCCACATGTGAGTCTGGTCAGTAAGCTATCCTCATCCTGCATCATCAACAAATCATGTCAACAATAATAATCAATCATCATAACATATAATCAGATGTGCATAGGTCATATCAACAACAATCAAACCCCAATAGTCCACTCCCTGACTCAATCCGGAGTCCAAGGGGTTTCATCGATACCTCTACATCCTCAAAGTCCAAGGTCCTTCACACTCAGGAGAACCCAATCAATATGACATGTCTATGTAAGTACACAAAATAACATATCATCATATCCATAATTCCTCATAATCATAATCAAATGGCCCATAGTATAATAATCTAGATCACTTGCAAGAAAGTGTCCTCAAACAATAAGTTCGCTCAGTGCGTTCAAGAGCGGGATGTTACACATGGTGCAAAAGAAACATCTATTTTATTTCAAGGCACACAATTAATCAGATTATTGAATTAGAAAATAAATCAACATTACTTTCAAGGTGCGCGCGTGATATAATTTCTGAATTAAACATAAATCAACATTCCTTCCATGGCACGCGACTAATCCAATTCTTAATTAGAAATAAATCAACCTTATTTATTCATGGCACGACATAATATTCCACTAAACTTAACTTTTTCAAGTAGCCATGTGTTTGATTGAACAAGAGTACAAATCATAGGATAATAATTTAAGATCTTAAACAATCAGGTAGCATGGCCCTACATCTCCTTTATATTTTTGGGGAATATCTTCTAAAAAAATAAATCAGATCTTAAAGGATAAATTTTATTTTCTTGCAAGAACCCCACGAAGAAAACCTTCTTAAGAAATACAAGGTTGTAACCCCAAAATTTGAGTTACTTTAAAACTAGGGTTATTACTAAGACTTTAACCTTATCACCCTCGTTTGTTTTACAAGAAATCTATTGATTGTGAGTTTAATCATTCCCTACTAAAATAAATAGACTTGAACTAGAAGAACGACAAGATTAAATAATTATCCAAATCTAACACCTAATACAAGGAATGCCATTACGATTTTATAAGAAATAAATTCCGGACTATAATCTTAATGTGTTAGTGTACAGTTTCATTTCTCCCTTTGGATTTAACTAATAATATGCTCTTTTTGTGTCCGGGATGAGATTGTTTCAATTTGGCGGTAAAAGAATTTCCCAAAGTGTTGGGATAATATTTCCTATACTATGTCAACAATATAAGGAGACCATGTGATGTGCAAATATGGTAAAATAGGGTACAAAAGTGAACACGGATACACATAAATCCTCAACATTGTCCTTGGAATTTTTTATCATTATATTTTTATAAAACATGAACATTGTCTTGGTGTAATTAGTCCTTTCCTTTTGGGGTGCAAGGACTATAGAAGTAAGCTTGACATTTTTCCTATTATGTTTCACACAACCCCATCATATTATGCAAGTTGTTTAGCTGAGGGATATAAAAAAAAACTTATCTTCACCAATGAAACCTTCATTAGTTTTATGTGCCCCCCATCCCAAGGAAATGTCAAATTATCAACTCATTACCTATGTTTGAACTTAGAAAACATAAAAATATGTAAAGCTAAAGACATTAAGCGAAGTAATGCTATTGGTTTCTATAATTTTAGTTATAGAATATAACATTAGAGTTTAGCATTAAAACATATCAGAGTATATGGAATTAGACATGGCGATCACTTTGCCACCTTAATTGACTCATAAACACTACAAATCCCTTGCCTTAATTGACATGTATCACTGCACAATTTTTGCTTCATGCATGGTATCGCTCATTGCTATGGAGTCTGTAATCCTTAATTCATTGGAATCTTTTACTCTGTTGGATCGAATCATAGATGGCGTTGAAGAAAATACAAATTGGAAATTCAAAAATGGCGGACTAAAAGAAAAACGCTGGCAAGACTTCTTACTAAAACGCAGAGAGTTTTCCACAGAATAAACACATGGATACATTTTTATAAAATTGCAGAGATGAAACACAGAGGATACATTTTATAAAATCGCAGAGATGAAACGCACAGGATTCAAGGGAAATCGCCAGGAGATTCACATTGTTGGGTGAAATTGTACATAAAAAAAACGCAGAGGTTTCCAAGGGAAAAATCACCAGGAGATTCACAATGTTGGGAGAACTTGTACAAGAAAAAAAAACGCAGAGTTTTTAAGGGAAAATCACCAGGATATTCGCATTTTTTGGGTGAATTGGTACAAGGAAAAACACAGAGGTTTCAAAGGGAAATCACTAGGAGATTCACAATGTTGGTAAAATTTGTACAAGAAAAAATGCAGAGGTTTTCCAGAGATTGAACGCAAGGATATTCACCATTAACAATGAAGTCCCGAAATTAGCTATGCTGCATTGAATTATAGTTACAAGGTATGCAAAATATTGGAGGTGCCAGGATCAAAATGATACAACACTATAATGGGAATCAATACGATACATTAAAAGAAACTATAATGACAAATGCATTTATAAATTCTTAAGCAGAGCTTAAGTTGATAACAATTTCTGATTCCAGATTTATGTACATGATCAACCCCTTTTTACATGCTCAAGTTCCTCGACCACTGGAAAAAAAAAAAAAAATTCTGAATATTTAAGCCCACAAAAAATTTATATGCACGTCAAATGCTTTCTGTTAAAACATTATCAATTTATTTTCATATATATAAGAATTTAAAAACTATAGAAATTAAATCTTAATACACTTTAATATCATAAAATAATAACTTAATCGACGACGAAGATGGACCTGGAGATGATTCTTGCAACTGGCGATCCTTTTGTCTTCCTGATTGCAAACCATAGAAAATTCATGGATACCTCTTAGCTAATGCTAGGGTACTCTTCTTCCCCCTTATCCGCTCGATATGCAAAAGGGTCATTCAAACACACAACCATAAATCCTCTAGCTCCCAGCTTGCCTCGCAAGGTAGATCCACCACTCTCTCTCAAGCTGGGTATCCTAAATCTCACAAGTAAAACCAGTCAAAATTTCCCTAACATAACCTTGCCCATAACCCGTGTGATCCAACGCTCATCTCAACCATTTGTTTTATATAATTTTCCCATAACTCATGCCCACTTGCACATTTAATTCCATTTTTAATTAAAATAATTTATAATTATCTCCCCTTTACACTTGTCACCCTTTCCCCAATTTGGACAATTAAATCCACATGCGCTCCTATCACTCCTGGTTGTCTCTTTATTCCCTTATTTCCAGTTAATGGCTAATGCCTTACTAAATCTGAGTTGAGTTAAAATATGAATCTTCTCCTAGTTAGAATAGTGTCAACCAGACTCTAAACTCCTTTCTATGCATACCCATTGCTTTATCTTTATTTAATTATTACCATAAATTCCAATTTGGTAGATTACTTGCACATATGTTTATTAAATCAATGTTTAGATTTGTTTTATTTTCCTTTAATTCTTAAATTGATTTACTTCATCCTCTTATTATTTAATTTATAAATTTAGTTTTTATTCTTCTTATTAGCTTAAACTTAGGCTTAATTAAATTTTTAATTGCAAAAGCTTAGACTCTTATAGGGATTTGATTAATAAATCCAATCCTTAATTAATTAATTAATCCATTGATTCGGAAGTGCTCAAGATTTTATAAGGTTAATTATTTGCTCAGGGTTTTCTAGGCTACCTAGGTTCATTGACTCAATTTTGTTTACCCGATGTGCCCTTCAGGATGCAATCCTTGCTCCAAGGGTGCCACTCTCCCTTGATTGGTTTTGGTAGTTGTCCAACCCCTGTGACCTTATGAGAGACTAAGGGCTTCTAAGGAATAAGTGCCCTGCCTAATTACATGCCCTTTAGAAATTTTCGTGAGTGACTATCTTAGTCTTCCCTCTGGATAATCACGCACGAAGATTTCTTTAAACAAATTTAATATAAAAATTTGATAAACAAATTTCCAAATTAATTAATTCCTTATCATTTTAATGTTTTTAATTAAAAGATTTAATCATTTATTAATGAGTGTTCCTCATTAATTAGCATATAAAATTATTCTTAATTGATTGAGATATAAAAAATTGGTATTCTACTTGCTTATGTTTTCCTTTTTATTTTTATTTGGAAAAAATGGCTATTTTACTTTCTTTGTAATAATTGTGATATAAAGTTGTTTATTTATTTGTTTTTTTTAAATGAATATTAAAACATTATGATGATAATATAACATTTTGATAAGATATATATACTATAATGAACATATACATACATTATATGTAAATTTTTTATTCCATTGATTGCAATATGAGAATGCCTATTTTTTTTTTTTTCTTTCTCTAGAGCATTATCAACTAATTGATTGTGATATGAAAATGTCAATTTATTTTACTTATTCTTTTCTTTACCACTTGTGTAGTTGTAATAAATAACTAAATGAGTAATTTGTGATAGAAATTGATTAAAAAAAATAAAATTGTTAGCAGACATGTATATATTGGGTAATCTAGTTTCACTAGAGATTTTTAAGGTTGGTCAATTAATTGTGCAATCAAAATATACAATTTTGAATGATTTCATGATAAAATTAAAAAAAACGTGATCATCCAATTTCAATGACAACAAATCCAAAAAACAATTGAAACATTAAAATTAAAAAATTGATCTATTCCAAATTCAAAATGCAACAATCTTCAAATTAAGTATCTAGGTTTCCACAGTAAGTCATAATATTAGTTATTTTTTTTGGATAAATATTGTTTAAGAGTTTTTGAAATGTCCTTTCTAGTGAACATTTCACCTAACATAACATCAGAGAACCAATAAAATTGTTATGTTGGAAAAGAGCCTTGTGATTTGTGACCATTGAATAACGGATTATGGAGAGATGAAAAATTCAACTAACAATATTTAAGAGTTAGAAAATTTTCAAATCATCTACAAGACCTTTTGTTAGATTCCTAATTTGTTGTGAATTATTTCATCTATTGACAAGAAATAATTTTGTCCTCCCTAATAGGTTCAAATCCTTCTAGTGAGTTAGAAAATTTTCAAATCATCTACAAGACCTTTTGTTAGATTCCTAATTTGTTGTGAATTATTTCATCTATTGACAAGAAATAATTTTGTCCTCCCTAGTAGGTTCAAATCCTTCTAGTGATAGGTTTATTCTTTGGGATCTTATTGTGGTTGAGACTCTTTCTCAACCATGACTTATTACATTGAAGAGTTGTGAGGTGCATATACAAAATAATATAGATACCATGTTTATTTACAATAATTATTTTCTAAACACTATGATATCATTAGAAATATTATCATAACTAAATTTAAAGAAAAAATATGGTGTAATGAAGAAATAGAAGATAAGAGAAAACTAAAGTATTATAAAGAAGTTATTTACCCCTAATTTAGAAAATCACAAGTATATTGTTATTATAATTAGTTTAAAAAAGAAAATCAAGATTGTTAAAACTTAGAAGAACTCTTATGAACACTTCTCTTCTCAATAAAATCACATGTTAAACAAATTTAAAAGAAATGGGATAAAATAATTGGTTATGTTTGTGATTTCAAGAAGGTGGAAGATGACAAGTTATCTCTTAAAATGTTGTCCTTCTATTGACATCAAATCTTAATTTTAAAATGTTTATAACATTATAGATCATCATAACTCATTAATTCATGAAAACATAAAAAATTTAGAAAATCTTCCTTTCAATCGTTTTTATTACAATAACACATTTTCGTCAATACAATTCACGTCAACATGTCAAAAACTTATATATCTAAGATCTCCCAATTGGGAAGCATCTCTATTATTAACTTCACATGAGTTAAAAACAAATTTTGGCATCAAGAGGAAAAAGGGTAGTAGTGGGCGAGTGCAACAATGTAAAAAATATTTTAGCAAACTTTGAAGAAATTAAAAATATTTTAGCCAATTTTGAAAAAATTTCGAGGCATTATAGATATGTATTTTCTAATATACGAAAAGAAAATATTTATAACAATTTTAATATATTAATAAAAAAATAATTTAATTTTAATTCAAGTTTATAGATATTTATATTTTTTATCTAAAAAAATTTATGATAAAATATTAAGATAGATTTTTTTTTAGGGAAGGTTAACACTTTAAAGATTTTGGTTCATTTAAGAGTTAACTATATAGATTTGGGATTATGATGAATCTATCCTAATGTCATTTTTCTAATTTCATGAAAACATATAATTGTAAGGAAATAAACATCCAAACTAAACCAACGAGGAAAGAGAAGACAGATTCAATCATGAAATACATGACAAACACACACAATATATACAGATTTTACTTTGGAAACCCTTAACTGTGAAAACCAACATTCCTTGAGCATATTTATCTCTTGTTGTCTTATTCTTCATTGAATAAAGAGATACATGACTAATATTTGTCTACACCTAAGACAAAATCATCATCATGCTATGTTGATTTACACAAGAAAAACCCTGCAACCAATTTGGCTTGCATCTACATGACCAAAAACATCAATGTGAACATCATGTTAATAAAATTATAACACACCTTATTTATAGGATTTACAACATGAAAAAACGTAAATCATGGAGCCAAAAAATGATTATAAATCCACGTAGATGATTATCTGCAATCCTCTGAATCTCAAAATTATGTTATAGTTGACTACCAATCGAATACCCATTCGACCACTAGTTTATCTTCAATCGGCTACCACTCAACCTTCTTTCGACCTCCTATTGGATGACCTTTCCACTTCCCATTTCCTTTGACTTTCCGGTCGATCAGTTCGACCTCGACTTAACTATCGACTCAACTTGATTTTTCAGTTGACTTATCACTGTGTCGATCTACCACAAATAGATAGTAAAATGATTGTTCTTTCACCACAAAGAATATATCAACCCAAAATTCTCCCACTTATTGTCGTCTTTGTTTTTACATGAGAACCTAAATTTATGTTCACAACCCAGGGAAACAATGCCCATTCCCTCTCTACACCAAGAGAACTTCACAACACTCATAGACTTGGTCAAAGAGTCTGCTACATTTTTCGAAGTGTCTACCTTCTCCAGTAGCACCTTCTTTCTTTCCATGATGTCTATCATGAAATGATATTGTACATCAATATGATTAAGGCAAGAATGGTAAGATGGGTTATTTTCTAGGAATATTGTGTTGTCACAATTTATCTTCATAACTCTCCACTCAAACCCCATCTCTGAACATAATCAATGTATCCATACAGCCTCTTTGTTTCCATGTGTGGATGCCATGTATTCTAATTTTGGTGTCGACAAGGATACAACTGCATGTTGCTTACTCTGCAAACTTATTGCTCCACAAAACATCTTGAACATTTATCCATTGGTCGACCTTCATCAATTCATATCTCCATCCCAGTCGATGTTAAAAAATCCATTTACATTCACTTCTCTATTAGTTTCAGGCTTCCCTTGGTAGAATATAGCATAATGTTTTGTTCCATACAAATAATTGAACACTCTCTTAACAACAATCTAGTTCTCTTTTCTAGGTCTTGAAATATATATATTCAATACTCCCATTACATGAGCCATCTCTAGTTAAGAGAATACCATTGGATACATTAGAGTACCAATAACACTAACATATAGAACACGTCATTCCCTATATTTATTCATGTGTCTTTGGACACTGTTCAATAGTTAGTTTTGGTCCCATAGTAATTAGAACCTTAACCAATTTGCAACCCTTCATGTTGAAACACTTCAATATTGTTTCAATATACTTTATCTAATTCAACCAAATATTTGTAACTACCAAATATCTCTAGATCTCCATTCCTAGAATGAAGTTCATTGTATCGATATCTTTCATGTAGAACTAGGAGGACAACTACATCTCCACCTCCTTTAATGAATCCATGTTGTTTTTGACCAACAACATGTCATCGACAAACAAATATACACAGATGAAATTCCCACCTTATTCCTTGGAATATACACATTGATCAAACTTGCTTGTCACAAATCCCAAACTAAGGATGTATGTCAATATGTAAAGAATGGTTTCTTTTTCACAATAACATGTCATTCCTTGTTTCATTTTGGATGATGGGGAATGCCATGATTCCCTCCTTTTGTCTAATCTCTTCCTATCAGTGTCAAATCTTTATGTACGAAGCAGAGCTAGAAACCTTGATAATATCTTGGAACTCATATTATCCATCAATGGCAGGTTTCATCACGATTGACAATGGGTTTACCTTATTGACCCTTACTTGATTTATTCTACAAATTTTTGGCATCGAATCATTTACTCGCACGTTAGATTGTACTTTGTACCTTGGGTACCATTTTCATTATTGGTGGGACTTATCACATCTATTATTGATATTCATCAATGGTTGGTAATCATATAGTTTCTATAATGCTTGACATCATCTCATTTATTTGTGACTTATAGATTCATATGATCAGAGAGTTTGGATTGAGGAACTTGGGCTATAGTGACATCCTCTTTTGGTGCTCACCACCACTACTACATATGGTTTGGGGAATTCCAATGATATAGATAAAATTGTCCATATCGTTGTACATTACTAAGTAATTATCAAAAAATTGTTTTTTTTTTTCTTGGTACCTCAACATTCGTCGGCCTTTCAACGAAGTCCAATCATCATCAACATTCTAACTTATATTCGATAGTTAATGTAAGGGCCACATGGCACCCCATCGTTGAATGAATATCATAGAGGCATGTTTCTAAAACCATGACATATAACAACTCACTCGAGGACTTGTAAATACATGTAAAGCTATTTATGATCAAATTATGTAACCTCCATATGGATCAAGTTTGTCCCTGTGAGGATCATATAAGTATATAGGTATTCTCAAAATGTTCTGTGATTTGTCATTTTTTTTCAAAATCTAGTGATATAAAAGTTGTAAGTAGAGTGATAAGAAAGGAGAGGATTGTCAGATCAAAGATAGTAAGAGGAATCTTTAGAGATAACAAAGGTTTGGGATCTATATTTCACTTCTTCGGCCATTTTTTTAAGGGAGACTGTAACTGTGATGTCTATCATGTAAATATCTTGTTGTTATGACGATTTTATGGAAGATCAATAACTTTTTGAATCATACTTTTCTTATATGCGATTATTTTTGTGATGTTTAGTGTTTTTCTATAATCTTTAAGATATCTTTAATGCATTGCATTTTTATAATAATCTTTGAATCTACCTATAGGAAAATTGAAAGGTATGGATAAGAGGGGGAAATTTAAGGGGGGTTACTTCTAAACTATGGAAGGGTTACTAGGGCACCAAGAAGAGGAAATGAGTCCATTTATTTTTCTCAAAAACATATCTATGAATTAGGTTATGTTTGGTAAATAATTGAAAATCGAAGGGCTTGTTAGAGTGGACAATGCCCCTATCAAGGGTTCCTTAGGATCTATCTAGCCTCTAATTCTCAAGTATCAATCATCCCTTCAAAAAATTATCCTTGAAAAGGTTTATTGATGTGAATAAACTTTACATCCTCCTCGTATAGGAGATAATGTCAAATGGGGATAAAATAGTTAGCTATCTAAGCAGATTGCTTGGGGGTTGGAATTTTAAATTCATTGATGCTAGAAGAAGGTACGCGGGCATCATTAGAAAATTTGTAAATCTATTTATACATTTCTTTGTGCAATTGGAAAATTAAAACCATTTTCTGTGGAAAAATACCAAAATTTGTTTTGTAGGACAAAGAGGGAAAATTTTACATTGGTGAAAATTGTGTGCTATGCTAGAGTAAAATGCACCACCACGTCTGAACATTGAGATATTTTAGTGGTTCAAAATGAAAACAAGTTTCTAAGTCATTTTACATAAGCCTATATACTTATTGTTTCATTTGCAGTCATAAAAGACTCCGTTGTGCAAAAATAGTTAACAGATGCCTAGTGAAATACTAAAAAGTGCATAACTTGTTTGTAAAAGGTAAAGGATTTATTACCATATATTTGAGTTTTGCAGATTGTTTGGAGTGTGGTTTATCATATTATACCTAATCATGTTTTTAATTTTGAAATTGAAACTTTAAAAATGGTTGTTGTGCAAAAGAGGTAAAGTTTTCCTTGTAAATTGGAGGGTCAAAACTGTACTAAGTGACAAAATTAAAATGCACACCCAAGATTCACTATAGCATATAAAAAAAAATTTAGAAGTTGTACGATGGATATCTCTATATTTTTATTTATCTATGTCATCCGAAGTGAATTTTAGATCATAATAGGTTGATTTCAGACACCTAGATTTGGAATTTCATGTAAATCTGAAGTCAAAACTTCCTTAGAGTAAAATGCACAACCTAGTCTCAATTTTGACCCAAATTTAGTGGTTCAACTTGAAGAAGTTGTAATTTGTGAATTTACACTTTGACATATCCTTATATTTGTAGTTCCAGACCAAAAACTACCCAATGTGCATAAAGTCTAAAAAATTCCTTGTAAACTCAAAGGGCGTATTTGTTAAAATTGACTATAGGAAATTACATGCCCAAATCTGTATAATCCTCCATAATTTAATATTTAAGTTGTAAATTTGATTATTAAAATATTTATAACATGTTTATACAATTAGGAGTGCATTTACACTGGACCAATAAGGATGATATATATTCACAAAGATTCATGACCTTTTCATGAATCAACGGATGGTGGGTTATGAGAGGAATCAAGTTCAATGACTTCTAACCAACCAATTATACATAAAGAAATGGAATAAATATTAAATCTAATTCTTGCAATAAAATAAAGAGGTCAATATTACAATAAATATTACAAGTTACAGGGTTGTAGAAAAGTACTACATTTTTCTATATCTTTGTTTTTGCAATTTGAAAATTAAAATTGTTTTCCTTGCAAAAAGACCAAAAAATGTCTTCTAGGACAAATAGGGAAATTTTTGCATTGGTGTACACTTTTCCATGGTGAAAAATGCATGCCAGGATACAGTAAAATGCACTCCGATGTCTCAAAAATCATTAAATTTGAGTGTTTCAAATTGCAAATGATTTTTTAAGTCATTTTGCATAGTCATATATACTTAGTTTTCATCTTTAGTCATAAAAGAATTTGTTATGCAAAAATTGACAAGTGATGCCTAGTAAAACCCTAGAAACTGCCAACCTATTTGTAAAGCATAAGAAAAGTTTTTACTACCTAAGATTTGAGTTGTGAAAGTTTTTGGGGGCGTGGTTTATCATGTTAGACTTGTTAATGTTGTTAAGTTTACAATTAAGAGTGCATTTACACCAAAAAGGATGAATTGTATGGACAAAGATTCATGACCTTTTGATGAAATGTAGATTGAATAGGTAAATATTATAGGTAATATTACAAGCTACAGGGTTGTAGAAAAGTTGGACATCAGTCTATACCAAAAAGTGTCTTGCAAAATGAATAGTTCAATATTATAGGAAATATTACAAGCTATAGAGTTGTAGAAAAGTTGTAGAAAAGATACAGTGCTGAATTTTGTATGATGAGGTGATGTATATATAGGACAATGAGTAAATCATTCCTTAATATGAGATATGTATTCATTATGAAGAAAACACATGCTCAAAAGTGGAAATTATGTGTTTTCTACTTGAAAATAGATAATGCTATAAAATGTATGCCCTTGAATGAAAAATGCAAGCCTTGTGTTAGGATTTATATGATAACTTCTTGAAAGCATAATGTTAGGGAAAATTCATATCTTTATATTAATTCTGCACATTATGCACAAAGTCCTAATGAAATTTCATTAAAAGAGAGCATTGAGGAAAATGCACACTTTCTTAGGGAAAAATGCAGATTGTACATATGTTGTTGTGTCTCAAGAATTTGGTGCAGGGTGAAATATATATTTTTATTTGGGGTTGCATGCATGAAATATTATGTATTTTTACATATGAAAATATTAAATTCTTGTAGTGATAGATAATAGATCAATTATTACACAAGTGAGATATTGTGGTTGTGGATTGTTGTTGTATATGAAGTTTGAACATACCCTGGAGTGAAAAATAGAATCCTTGTGCTATAAGTTACCTTTTATCTTCCTTAAATCACATTGTTAGGGGAAATTCATATCTTTATATGAATTATGCATAATATGCACACTGTCCTTATGAAATTTCATGAAAACAAGGCATTGAGGAAAATGCATGCCCTGTTATGGAAAAATGCAGGTTGTATATATGTTGTGTTTCCATAATTTGATGTAGGGTAAAATATACATTTTGGTTTGGGGTTACATGCATGAACTAATATATATTGTTACAAATACATATTCAAGATTCTTTATAGTGATAGCTTATAGATTATTGATTCCTCATGTAAAATATTATGGTTGTGGACTATTGTTGTATGAACATACCGAGTTGGGTATTTGTGAAATATTGCTTGCATATTATGGTTTAAGATTATGTATGTATATAAATATGAAATATTTGGAAGTTATATATATATATATATATATATATATATATATATATATATATGCAATTACCACTGTTATATAGAAATTTCAAGTACATGAAACTACTAATGTTTACTCAAACATCTTGAAAACAAGATGAGAATGGTGGTGTATATGTTTATAACTCAATATCAAGTAAGTTTTAAAGTATTATGGGCATTGATATGCGACTATACACGCGCATACATTTCAATACTTATACACACTCATATGTGTTATTAAGTGCATAAAATAAAATACATTGTTAATATACCGCAAAAATAATGATATATATTACATCTTTAAATGTAATTACATGGACTAAACGACATATAAACCTATGATAAATCAAGTGTAAGAAGCCTAGAATTGGATGCAATGTCCTACATTTCTAAGAGATCAGGGTCCTAGAGAGAGGCAATGGCACCCAATGCTCCTTTTGTTGCTATCCATCTGGCTTCACATCCTGGATAGATTCTTTGCGTTATCCTCCTTGTATTTCCTTCATCACATTTTTTCTCTTGAAGGAGGTTTATGTCTTCCTTCAACTTGGAAATTTTATAATTAAGAAATATTTGTTTGGAAGAGCTATCCATTCCTATAATATTCCAGGATGTGATTTTCATAATTAAGTTTTGCATTGGGGGGGTCGGGGGGAGGGGGAGTAGTTGTCTGGAAGACAAACCACTTGTCCATAATATACCATTAAAGCTCTTGTTTCCTCTATCTTTTGGTGGTAGTATTTTTGACCTCTTATTTTCTCTTCTCCTGATATTTTCTTGGGGGATTTTAGAGGGTTGTTATTGATCCTCATAACCCCAGAGGGGGGAGGTTTAGAGTCGTAGTTCTTTTCCTTACCTTTCTCATTATCTATGTATTTTTAAAGCCTTCTGATCCGAACTATGGTGAGACTATTTATTTTTTCTTAGTCGTGGATCTCCCTGGGCCTTGGGATGTCTAAATAAACTTTATCTAATTCTTGATCTTCAGATGCATCCATATCTGATTCCTCCATCGACTATGCCCCAAAGTATATGGCTTCCTTCATCTTTACTTATTTGTCTTCTAGGGCTTTCTCCACTAGTTCTTCCTTTGTTTTACGACTCTTGGTCTCATCCTCTTTAGGTTATATGGTTTATTTTTGGGTTTCCTTAGTTTCCTTCAATTTTTCGTTAGCTGAGGTTCTACTCGATTCTCCTTTCATGATTTCGAAGCTATTACTTGAGTTTTTGTTTAGATTTTTTCTCGATTGCTTGGGTTGTCTTTTTCCTACCTTTCAATTGTTTGGTATCTTAGTAAATCCCTCTGGGTGTGTTTCTTCCTTACCCAGAGTCCCTTGGGGAGGGGCATTAAGGAGGTAGCTCGTGAATAGGTATCCATGGATGTGACATTTCCTACATATAAAAGGAATATGTTCATAGTCTAAGGGTTTAGTCCATTCATCATCTTGATAAGAGACTACGATAGATTCTAGTAAGGCTCCTACTACAATACGGTGGCTAGGTTTAGAGTCTCTCTAGCTAAGACTCCTATGTTTTTCTTGTGGATTTGGAGAAATTTACTCTCTTCCCTAAACCAAGGCCCTAGCCTAAACTTGTTTGTGTACCCTATAAAAGTGAAGATGTATAATAAAGTTTAGTTAATCGTTCATTTTAAGGTTTTTTGTTACTCAACAAAGGCATAGATGAAACTTGAATGGTGTTTATGACAAAATCCAAAATTAAATCACTTAAGAAAAAAATGCAGTATGCAGCTTCTTCAAATGATAATGGTGTGCAACAATGATTAAACGAAACTCTTTTTCTTTTCAATGATAAAAAAAAATATTTTTTAAATGCAATATTTGAGACACTTCGTAATGGAACCAAGAATGTCTTTTCAAAGACCTAATGCAACACAAAACACAAAACTTTTCAAACATGAGTCATTTTCCTTGAAAAAGACTACCACTATGAAAGTAAAATGTAAAACAATTTGAATACTAGTTAACTAAATATTTTTTTTCAATGATCACATGCAAGGGTTCAAGAAATGGGTAACAATCAAGAAATCATATTTTTGTTCTTTTTCATTTTCAAAAGAAATTAAAAAAAAGGATTTCAATTTTCTTTTTCTTTTAGAAACAAGGACAAATAGGTATAGAGACAGAAATCACTTAGCCAAGAAACCACTGAAAACGCAATGAGATTGGGCATTCAACCAGACAAACAAGGATGATGTACCAATCAACCTAACAAACCTTATACAAACCAAATAAAGAAATATTGTTTTCTTTTTTCTGTATAAATTTTCAAATTCGAGAAATTAAAAGCCAGAAAGACACTCAGGATACCCAAGCAAGATGAAAGAAACAACCATGACTTTCAGATTCCACAAAAATATTTAAAAAGACCCTACCTTCACACAGGTACATGATTTCATGTGTAGAAACTGTCGGATATCCATGGGTTGTAATCCTGCAACTTACGGATGTACGCAGGCTGTAGAAGGGGAAAAAACAGACGGATCTGCAATTTAAAAAAAAAAAAAAAACCACATCAGAAAGGGGAGCTTCTAGACACCTAAGAAAGATCCCTAAGAGGCTAAAACTTTACATAAGAACTCAATAAAACACAAAAAACTACTAAAAGGAGAAGAAAAGAAAGACACCCTAGAAATTGATCGAAACTAGGAGCACATCCCTAGTACTATATCCAATTATGTTACTGGGATATTTCCCTCATGACCTTGGGTCGTGTCATGACAAAGAGATACTGGATATAAAAAATTAAATCTACTCTCACAATCAAACATGTAAAAAATGTATAACTACTTTTTCACAGAGAGATAGGGAAAGGAGAGAAGAGAAGGTGTATACCTTAAACCCTTTGTCTGATGTCGTTCCTTACTCCTTCTTCTCAAAACACTCTTGGTCTTTGTTGGTACAAGGCCGCAATAGGAGACTAATATTATGTTGTAACGAGGTAGTTATAGGTCTTAGTAGCATATATCAAAAGTACACTTAAAATCATGTATGAAAAAACATGAACACATCATATTGCGATGAAACAAGTGAACACAAGATTGGAAGGAAAATATACTCTTCTATTAATCAACGGAATAAGAGAGTTAGTTGCAACCTAATGTTGATTCTGACACCATTTTGGAACCAATCACTCGGGTTCCTCCTAAATTCCTTCAAGCATCAAGTTAATGAAACTCTTCCCTATATAGTCCAATAAAGATAGGATCACTCCTTATAACTATATACGAGATGAAGTAACTTTGGAAAAGGAGTTTCCAAGTTGGGGGAAAACTTCTCAGAGGATGAAGGGGAAGGGAATATTGTTCAATTTTCTTAGCATAACCTTGCACCATCAGACTTGTCCTCATAATTGCCCACAAAGGTTCTTTAATACTCCCCCAAAGGAGTTGGGGAGGTTTAAATCTGTTTTGTATGGGCTTGGGTACATTGGGAAATGATCCCAACTGAAAGACCCACCCGAAACACCCACCCTGAAATATCAAAATTATTTTATTTTTCATTATTTTTTAGGGCATCCAAGGGTTTCACATTGTAAAGGTGCGTATGTCTGTGTGTTTCTCAAAGGAAACCTACATATATGTTCAAAAGTCATGTTTTTTAGATGACTTGGATGAGGCATGGTGGGATTTAGATTTTTCAATGCAAAGGGAAGGGTAGGCCATAACACAAATACATAGGTGTGGAATCTTATGCTATAACAAGGACATAGTGGTCTGAAATATTTGTTTGAACAACCAACACTAAATGCTAAGAAAATTATATGGATGGAATTTCTTATCAAATATAACTTTGATATCAAGCACGAAAATGGAAAAGAGAACAAGGTGGTTGATGCACTCAAGAAAAGGGTACATAAAATACATGCTACAACCATTAGTATGTACATTATGTATTTAAAAGATAAAATTTTAGAGGTTATAACAATACATCAACATTATTTGCAACTTAAAGAAATCTTAGAACAAAATTGTACACAACATAATTATAATGACTACAAGCTGGAAGAGGATGAAATCCTTTGATTTTCGAAGATAGTTTATGTTACCAATTCTACAGAATTGATAAATTTAGTTCTAAAGGAGATGCACAATGCTCCATATGTTGGACATCCAAGATATCAGAAAATTATTACATCTGTAATAGGCCAACGTTTTTGGTGTGGTATGAAGAAACATCTCATTGATTATTTGGCTAGATGAATGGAATGTCAGAAAGTAAAGGTTGAGCACAAACATCTAGTGGGATTTTTGTAGCCATTTCCCATTCCTGAATGGAAATGAGAAGTTTTTATTATTGATTTCATTACCAAATTTCACGTGACAACAAGGAAACATGATTCCATCATGATAGTAGTGGAAAGTCTTTCAAAGGCTCTACATTTATTTCCATTAAAATTAACTCATAAGGCATCCAATATTGCAGAAATTTACATGAGAGGAATTGTGAGGCTACATGGTGTGCCTAAGGAAATAGTGTTAGATAGGGATCCCAAGTTCACTTCCAATTTTTCAAAGGGGTTGTTTAATGGATTTGAGACAAATTTGAATTTCAATACAACATATCACCAAGAGTCAAATGGGCAGACAAAGATAATTAATTGGATAATTGAGGATATGTTGAGAATGTATGTAATGTACACGCCTTCTAGGTGGGAGGACTATATCCATTTTATTGAGTTTTCCTACAATAATGGGTATCAAGAATCATTGAATATGATCTCGTTTGAAGAATTATTTGGAAGAAAATGCAACACACTAGTAATTTGGGATAACCCAATAGACAGAGTCGTGATTGGGCTGGAATTGTTAAAGGAAATGGAAGAACAGATGGTAAATATCACATAGAACTTAAAAGTTTCCCAATATAGGAAAAATATTTACACCGATAAAATAAGAACACAGAGAATTCTAAGTGGGAGAGCATGTTTTTTTAAAAGTTAAGGCCAAGAGAAGCTTGTTGAAACTTGGAAGTTTCCAAAATTTGGTGGCGAGATATTGTTGGCCTTTTGAGGTATTAAAAAGATAGGACTAGTTACATACATCCTAGCATTACCTCCATACATGATAATTCATAAAGTTTTCCATGTTTCTTCACTAAAAAAGTATGTACATGATCCTAATCATGTGATTGATTGGAATATGATCCAGGTGGAACGCGAAGGGGATTTCCAGGATGTGGAATATGTAAGTTTTAAACCTGCGAAGTAAAGCAATGCATATATATTCTAAAGCAATACAGAAATTAATCAATGGCTCATACACAGAATACACAGAGATCTTTACCGGAAACCCTCAACCGGGAAAACCTTTCTTTTTCATTATATCGAATTTCACCATTCGCCATACAATATATACAATGTTTTTAGGTATTCTATAGATACCAAAAACCCTAATCCCTTAATCCGGGATTAATTTACAAATCAGCTAAAAATAGCAAAATCCTCTAAAAATAGCAAAAACCGCCCCAAAAAAATAGCAAAATCCGCTAAAAATAGCAAAATCCCTAGTTGGTACGGATCGCCAGACGCAGTTATCTGGTGCACCCACACACACACACATGCAAAGAATATAACACATACCTAACATTCTCCCACTTGTTGTTTTCTTTGCATCCAGGGGTCCAGGGGATTATATAGTCAACAATCCAGGGCAGCAATGCCCATTCTTACTCTACACCAAGAGAACTTTTCTGTGCTCACAGATTTTTTCAATGAATCTGCAGCATTCTTCAAAGTGTCAACCTTTTCCAGCAACACCTTCTTTTCCTCAACCATGTCTCTCACAAAGTGATACTGAACATCAATATGCTTTGTCTTCGAATGATAAGCTGGGTTCTTTGCCAGGAATATTGCACTCTGACTATCACAGTCTAATCTCACTAC
>JASDQU010504463.1:62862-79598 GCA_032191745.1 Picea mariana | reverse complement strand
ATTTTTGACGGCTTGTGCAATCATAGAAATGTTGAACTCATCGGTTGAAATGTGTGATAGGATGTGCTGGGTATTTCCTCGCTTCAGCGAGTTCGGTGGCTAAAATGGACCTGGATTCCTTTCTTTAAGATTCTGAAAGCTAAGGCTTTCAGTGGCTAATGGACAGTCGAAATATTCGCCTAAGCCATCGAAACCTGAGATTTGAATTAGGTCAAATAAAAAATAAATGAAAGTTTATTTAAACTTTATTAGATGTGTAAAGCTTTGAAAAATGAGATTTAAATTTTTTTTAAAAGTACCTTTTTAAAGACATCCTATCACCTAAAATGAAAAATCTCAATTGATTTTTTTGAGGAGATAACAACATCCATGGTCACATCCGAGTTGAGGGCTAAAGAAAAAGGGGCTAGCGCCCAAAACTGAATTGTTGCATAAAAGAGCAGGGCTCAGAGATAGATCCATGGGGGTTCTTGATCGACCAAGACCCATTGAAAATGGAGTCTGATATTCTTTTTTTAAATCAGATTCTTCAAGTTATTCAGGAAAATTAATAAGTTTAATGGCCTGACAAAAATTCATCTGACTGCAAATTTTGCATAGTTAACAACTGTCAGAACTGGAAAGGCTTGTTACGTACTGCAGAGAAATGGAGGAGGCACAGGATTCTTATAGTTTGGAGGATGAAGTTAGAGGGATGGATGTCCATTTGGGAATTGAACGAACAAACTCGATTGGGCATGGCGAAGAAGTATATAAAGAAGTGAGCATGATGAAAATCATTAAGAATTTGCAAAAAGATGTCTAAATTCACCAGGAAGATAACAAAAGGATTATGAGAGCCAGGGAGAAATAGGGAGACTTCAATATGAAGCTGATCCAGAGCATGGAAAGAATTTAAAATAAATTGGATAAGGAAAGTGGATCCAACACTCCCAAAAGCATTCCCATAAGAGGACGCATAATAGTTCAATTCCATCTCCTACCAGAAAACATAGGAGATCTGAAGTGGATGCACTAAAGGGAGAAATGAATAAGATCAAACCTCCTACTTTTGATGGAGAGAAAAATAAATATGAAGACGTTGAGTCATGGTTGTTGGGCATGAAGACATATTTCCTACTGCAGAATTACTCTTCTTGTGTAGAAAGAATAATTTCCATCTATCAGCGAAAAGGAAAGGAGTCCATATGGTGGGATCAGCTTGTGCAAGCGCAACACATCAGAGAGAATAATGTTACCTGGATGGAATTCAAGAGGCATTTTGAAAAGAAGTACTTAACCAAGAGGTATTATGACAAGAAAATGAAACAGTTCTTTGAACGCAAAATGGGAAGTATGTCCATTGATGAGTATGAAATAAGATTCTTGGAGTTGTTGAAGTATGTCCCCTTCATCAAGGACAATACAGTTAAGATTCAAATGTATCTTAGTGGGCTTCCATCTATCATTAGTGACAAGATCTAGTATGATGATCCCAAGACTATGGAAGAAACCATAAGGAGAGAAAAATGATTATTTGATCAAAAAAAAAAGGAAACCCAACTTTCCAAAAAGCTTGCGAAGACAGGAATAAGTTTAAAAGGGAGCAGAGGAAGAAGGGGAACAATCCACCATTTTTCAGAAATAGTCCTCAAGGAAAACCATTTTTGAGAGAGCCCAGGATGGATGAAGTAGGTGGGCAAAGGCCAAGGCAAACACCTATGGAATGTCGAGGTTGTAAAGGAGATTATAGGTATAGAGATTTTCCTCATAGAAGTGACAAATTCAGAGTCGTTCACAAAGTTCAACAAGCAGAAATGGTAGAGGACATGGGCAGAAGAGTACCAAGGATCTATGTAGCCCTGGACAACAAGAAAGATGAGCTTCAATCAGACATGATTGAAGTTGAAGGTATGATCAATAACCATTCCTTTACTATTTTAGTTGAATCAGGGGCTAGTCATAGCTATATAGATCCTAAGGTAGTGGAAAGATTTCAATTACCAAGAATAAAGCATGGGAAATCTTGGTTGGTGCTGCTAGCTACAGGATCCAGGAGAAAGGTTGTTGAGTTGGTTAAATCATGTCCATTGGGCATGAACGGACTGAATACCAAGGAATATTTGAACATATTTCTTTTGGGATCATATGATTGCCTAATTGGTATGTATTAGTTGGACCAACATCATTCCATGTTATACTGTCATAACAAGGCATTCACTTGCCTAAATGAGGAAGGAAATGAGCGAACAGTCCAAGGAATTCCTAGGGAAGTTACTATCAAAGAAATTTCAGCAATGCAGCTGAAAAACTGTTACAGGAAGGGTTGTCAAATATTTGCAGCTCATATGGAGGAAGCATATAAGGATAAGGTGCCAAAATTGGAGGATCATGCAGTCCTAGAAGATTTTGAAGATGTGTTCAAGGCGGTACCGGGACTACCCCTAATGAGAGTGTAACGTCCCCAGCCACCAATCCACTTGTCGAGAAATGCTACCACGTGGAAACATTCTCAATACTTATATATATAACATGCATATTAAATTTAATTAATAGATTTAATCAAGCAATACATAGTAAGCACATGATTATTGCTAATATACATCATCAAGGACATTAATAATAACTCATATACTCAACAGAATACATGATAACATATAAGCATCATAGGCATGCAAAACATAATATTAAGCAAAAACTGATACTTAGCTTTCAAAATGTGGTAATTCCACCAACCACGTGCAGACCTTCCACAAACCTCCCAGACTTAGACCTCACTATGCATCACGCTCAACAGTGGGTCACCCCCAAGCTAGGACTAAGCTCCACCCAAGGTAAGGGAATGCTAGACTAGGTTGAGGTTACAGGAAAAATTGCACAGGGAAACCGGAAGGATTCTCCCTAGGAGCCTTCTTATGCCCACTACTAACAGAATCTCATTCCCTACATGTTTGTTCCACCCGAGAGTTTACACCTTCACAAGCACAGTCCATCGGTGCTTCACCTCCCTCTCTGGGCCTCGACAACAGGCATGGATCAGGAATTCTTAGAGCTCCATAGCTAGTGTTGGACTCACTCTGGGAGAAAACCACTTACTAGCAAGCTCTCTCACTTGGAGAGAGATGCTCACAGGCCTAACAATCTACCTCTTCTACCATGGGCCTGACAACCCAGTTCGTCAACCAGTCTTCAACTCATTTCCTGCAAGGGTGACAGTCACAATAGTATATGGGCATAGGTCCAAAAATGGAAACGACCTGACACTAGACACAACACGCTCAGGTGATTTCCCCGGTGTCAGGTTCCATAGAAGACATAGAATAGTTCACCCATTTCGGTTCTCATAATTGTGTGAGGGTAAAAACAACAGAGTTTCCAAAGCAGGGGAAAACTGTTTTCAGACAAAGGATCTGGAAACTGGCAGCATAGATGCAACAATGGAGGACCTCCTAGACTCTCATGGTTCAGAGAGCTCACAGCCGAATGGAGGACTAACCCCCTTGATGGCTCAATCTTTGGGTTAAATTTCTTGTGTTAGGGCCAACACATGTCGCCCATGAGGCTGCATGCGCTCCATCATCCTGTGTCCCAATTTGCACACGTTTCCCCTTCCAAGAACTTAGGATTAAAACATGTTTTGTCACATATCTTTTGGAATAATAATAAATTATTATTCCCAAGGACTTAAGCCCCCAAGCTTAGCCCCTAGGCTCAACACTTAGCCTCTCTTTCCAACCTTTCAGCCCCTTTTCCCCTACCCACTCTGTGGAAGCTTAGTCCCCCATCACTCTTTCTTCATGGTCGGTCTGCACGCAGTGATTTTTATATTTTTATTAATGTTCTGCATAATACATATACAAAAACAGGCATCATGGCCTTAACACTTAGGCTCTCTAGCCTAATAAACACATAATCCTACCATATTATCAATACTCGGCTCAACAACCTACAAAACATGATTTACAATTCATAAATATGATTACAATAGGGTTCATCCTTGGGGATATTCCAACCCCCTCCCCTTATTTTTGCACTGTCCGCAGTGCAACTTTCACACAACATCAACAAGATTTTTCAAAATCTTCAAAACGATGTGGGTATTCTTCGCGCATAGCATCCTCATGCTCCCATGTCATGTCCTCATGACCGTACTAGGTCCACTGGACCTTTACAAGCCCTGTGGATCGATTCTGGAGCTATTTTCTTTTCCGGCCCAATATGTGCACAAAATGCACTTGCAGGACACCTTCTTGCTCCACCTGAATCACATTCCAATCAATTACATGATTGGCATCAGGTATATATTTCTTAAGAATTGAGACATGAAACACATTATGCATACTCATGGATGCAGGTAATGCAATCATATATGCAACTGGCCCAATCCTTTCTAGGATTTCAAATGGCCCATGAAATATGGTTGCTAACTTGGCACAGTTTCCCAGCCTCAGGGAACTTCTATTAGCTTTTACTTTCAGAAAAACATGATCTCCCACTTTAAACTCTCTATGGGTTTTGTTTTTATCAGCATAACTTTTCTGCCTGTCTTGGGAAGCTTTCAAATTCTTCTTAATTTTTAGCATCTATTCTTCCATTTCCTTGAGCAACTCTGGCCCAACTACTGCTTTGTCGGCTGGATTATCCCATCTTACTAGAGTATTGCACTTTTTGCCATAAAGTGATTCAAATGGGCTCATCTTCAAAGATGCTTGATACCCATTGTTGTAGGCAAATTCTACCAAGTGTATGTAGTCTTCCCATTTCGATGGTTTGTCCATCACATACATCCTCAATATGTCTTCTATCACTTGATTCACCCGCTCTGTCTGCCCATCTGACTTAGGATGGTAAGTTGTGCTGAAATTCAGATTCGTTCTGAATCCTTTGAACAACCGTTTCCAGAAGTTTGAGGTGAATTTTGAGTCTTTGTTAGACACAATTATCTTGGGTATTCCATGCAATCGTGCTACTTCCTTCATAAAAATATTAGCAACATTTGTTGCCTTATGTGTAGTCTTTAACAGAATGAAATGGGTAGCTTTCATAAGCTTGTCCACCACCACCATAATTGAATCATGTTTCTTGCCTATTCTAGGAAATCTTGTGATGAAGTCCATTTTCACTACCCCCCACTTCCACTCAAGAATGGGTAAAGGTTACAGCAACCCTGCAGGGTGCCTATGCTCAGCTTTAACCTTTGGGCATTCCATACAACTGGTGATGCATTCAGTGATCTCTTTCTTCATTACTGGACAAAAGTAATGGCTCCTGACTACTTCCATGGTTTTCTAATATCCAGGGTGCCCAACATAAGGCACGTTATGCATTTCTCTCAAAATCGCAAGTTTCAAACCCTGGACATTAGGCACATAAACTTTGTTCTTGTACAAAAGTATTCCAACAGTCTTTAACTTATAATTTTCCACTTTTTGTGGCATCCCACCTTGTTGTAGCTTTGCTACCAACTCCATGTAGTGCAAATCTTCACTTGCATCTTCCAAAATTCTACTCTTTCAATCAGTTTGGTACATGATAATGGTTGTAGCATGTAATTCGTGTACTCTCCTGATGAGTACATCAGCCACTTTATTCTCTTTCCCTTTGATATGCTTGATATCAAAATCGTATTCACAGAGAAATTCCAACCACCTACTCTGCCTAGTGTTCAAGGTTGATTGATCAAACAAATACTTTAGACCATTGTGGTTTGTTCTCAATTGAAACCTCCTTCCCATGAGGTAATGTCTTCATTTCCTCAGAGCGTGAATGATGTCTGCTAACTCCAAATCATGAGTTGCATAGTTCCTTTCATGCTCTTTCAAATTTATGGATTCATAACAAATTATGAATCCATTTTGACTGAGGAATCCTCCCAGTCCTTCTTTGCATGCATTTGTGCACACCACAAAGTCTTCATTTGGATCTGAAATACTTAGGATTGGAGCACTGGTTAACAGTTGCTTCAATTGTTGAAATCTTTTCTCACAATCTTCTTTCCACTGAAACTTCTTCTCCTTCCTTTGCAAGGAAGTGATAGGGTGCGTTATCCTCAATAAACTTGTGATAAATCTTATGTAATAGCCAGCTAGACCCATAAAGTATCTGACTTCTAGCATGTTCCTTGGTGCTGACCATTCCCTGGTGGCCTTAATTTTCTCAGGATCCACATCTATTCCATCCTTTGAAATAATATGCCCCAAGTAGTGGATCTCCTCCTGATAAAACGAGCACTTGGTCAACTTGGCATATAGTTGGTCCTCTCTTAACAACTCCAACACCATCCTAAGATGTTGTTCATGCTCTTCCTCTGACCTGGAATGCACCAGAATGTCATCTAGGAAGACTATGACGAACTTGTCCAGATAGTCCCTGAATACACCATTCATCAAGCACATAAAAACAATAAGTTTGTTTGACAGTCCAAACGGCACCACTCTGAACTCGTAATGACCATACCTTGTTCTAAAGGCGGTCTTGTTGATGTCTTCATCCTTTATCCTTACCTAGTGATATCCTGACCTGAGATCTATCTTCGAAATATCTTTGCATCCTTCAACTGATCGAATAGGTCATCAATCCTCGATAGAGGATACTTGTTCTTTACAGTCACTTTGTTCAATTGTTTGAAATCGATACACAATGTCAATGTTCCATCTTTCTTTTTCATGAACAGAACTGGGGCTCCCCAAGGTGACACACTTGGGAGTATATACCTCTTCTTTAAAATCTCTTCAAGCTGCAATTGTAACTCTTTTAGCTCTGGCGTACTCATTCTGTAAGGAGCTTTCGACACTTGATTTGCTCCAAGCATCAAATTTATAGAGAGGTCAATATCTCTTTTCGGAGGTAATCCTAGTACCTCCTGGAATACATCCTCAAACTTCTTTAGTACCACATGATCTTTGATACATGACACCTTATCCTTGGTTGTTTCCTCCACATGGGTTGCAAATAATTGGCAGCCTTTTCTGTAGCACTTCTTCAGTTGCATTGCTGAGATTTCTCTGATAGCAATAGCTCTAGGAATTCCTCAGACTGTTTTCTAATTTCCCTCCTCATCCAGGAAAGTGAATTCCTTGTTACAAAAGTACAAGATGGCATGGTGCTGGTCCAACCAGTCCATCCAAATTAAACAATCATAAGAGACTAAAGGCAGAATGTTCAATTCAGCCTTCATGCTCAATACATTCATGCCCACAGGACATGACTTAACCAACTCATTGACTTTCCTCTTGGTTCATGTAGCCAGATGCACTAACCAATAATTTTCATGTTTGCTTCTCGATAAATGAAAACTTTCCATCACTCTAGGATCTATATAAATTTGGCTGGCCCCTGAATTAATTAAAATAGTAAAGGCATGGTTGTTGATCATACCTTCTACTTCAATCATGTGCAATTGAAATTAAGCTTGCTTAGTGTCCAGGGCCGCATAGATCCTTTGTATTCTAATTCCCATGTCCTCCACAGTTTCAGCTTGTTGAACATTATGGACAGCTCTCACTTTGCCATTTTTGTGGGGACAATATCTATACTTATGGTTTCCCTGATAGCCCCAGCACTGAATGGGAATCTGTCTTGGCCTTTGTTCCCCTACTTCAGCCATTCTCGGCTCTCTAAATGTTGGATGTCCTTGAGGACTGTTTCTGAAAAAGGGAGATTTGGTTCCCTTCTACCTCTGCTCTTTCTTAAACTTCTTCTGTTCATCCCAAGCCTTCCGAAAGGTAGGCTTTTCTCTTTGATGTTCGTATAAGCATTTCATTCTTCTTATCATTTCTTCCATGGTCTTGGGGTCATCATACTAGATCTTGTCCCCAATGGAATATGGCAGTCCACTCAAATACCTTTGAATCTTGACAGTCTCCTCTTTGATGAATGGAACATACTTCAACAATTCCAAGAACCTACGTTCGTACTCATCAATGGTCATGCTTCCTAGCTTGAGTTCAAAGAACTCTTTGATTTTTCTATCATAATATCTCTTAGCCAAATACTTCTTCTTGAAATACCTATTGAATTCTTTCCAAGTGATATCTTTCTCTCTAATGTGTTGTACCTGCACAAGTTGATCCCACCACATAGATGCTTTTCCTTTCAATTGATACACCACAATTATTCCTTCTGCATGAGAGGAATAATTCTTTAGTTGTAAATATTTCCTCATGCCAAGCAACCATGTTTTGGCATCTTCCTCCTTCTTATGTTCTCCATCAAATGTAGGAGGCTTAATCTTGTTTATCTCTCCCTTTAGTTCATCCACTCCAGATCTCCTACGCTTTCTGGTAGGAGATGGGCTTGAACTATTGTGAGTCCTCTTGGAGAAACCTTGGGAGTGATGATGGTGTCTACCCACACTCCTTGACCTTCTTCCCTCATAAGTCTACTGACTCCCTGTTCTTCTCGAGTCACTCTCCTTCTCTAACTTCTTCTCTGTTCTCTCCAAACTCTTTAACAACTTTATGTTAAATTCACCTCATTTTTTCTGAGATTTTCTGATCATTTTTCTATCTACTCGGCGATTTTGGGCATCTTTCTACAATTTTTCAATGATTTTCATCATGTTTCCTTCCTTATCTATCTCTTCTAAATGCCCATTGGAGTTCGATACTTCCACTCCCAAGTGGACGTCCATTCTTTCTCTTTCATTTTCTGAACTGAAAGCATTCTAAGTCTGTTTCATTTCTTTGCACTCTCTAGCAACTCTAAACTATTCTGGCACTCGTTAAACTTCTGCAAACACAACCTGTAGACAACCAAAATTTACCAAGGCATTATTCCTTAACAAATCCCACAATATTCATAAACAACTTGATTCAAGAAAGTGTTCAGTTTTCGTGAATTTTCTGAGCTCTTCTTGGCTCTACAGTACACTCAAGCCATAGCCATTTTCCTCTATTTCCCCAACCCCACATGACCAAGGGTTGTGACCAAGTGCTATATCTACAAGGTTCCCTCATCAAAAATTCAGGGTTTTGGGTTTCAAGGTTTCAGTTCTGGAGGCTCTCACACTCTCTTTCCTCTCCAACTCCCAACTTCCGAACTTACTACCTTTCTCACCCTCGGGCCCATAGTACCATTGTCACCAACCAAGGTGGTGACACATGGTGTCCTTAAGAAGGTCCACGTTACCTCAAGTGATGCCATCTGGCCCTACTACATCTACTTTTTCCTTCAGGACCCACTGGCATGTGGCACACATCCCCTATGTCCTCGTCAATCCCAGTGACGTCAACCCGACCCAATACTTTGGCTCATTGGGATTTCATGACTTTGGGCCTCAAGAGTTTGTGCATTAGCACCTCCCATTCTCCCGATGGTCGAACTTCCAAAATACCAACATTTTGGAGCTCCTAATCTGATGGTCCTGACTTCCCCACGATCTCGTCGGGATTTCGGATATTGGAATTTTGTGTGTCACGAGATTGAAAGAACTCCCACCTTTGTTCTTTCGATCCCTGAAATGTCACGATTCCTCCTGGACAATTAACGGTCTAGATTTCTCCTTGATCAATGGTTGTGATCCAATCACGAATTCATGTTTTGTAAATTCTCAAGGACTCGCCCTTTGACCATTTCAAGTCATGATTCAGTGAAAGGCTGATCTCTCTCCACGCGTCCCTCCCGACGAACAGTTCTGATGATGTCAAGGCTCTGCATATCGCGATTTCCACACTCCTGTGAAACTCTAAAGGGTTTTAAACCTTGTCCATATTCCCTGGATCCAATGGTTGTTGGTCCACACTCTCAGATCTGATGGCCTAGATCTGATCTCTTCTGCGCTCTCTCTTAAGTTTCTCGACATGGATTGGACGATCCAGATCTTATCCACACATCTGATCTATGACTGCAGTTGTATTCTACCGCTATTCCTCCTGAGCTTCGTGACATGGCCAAGTAACTCCTTGGCACTCAGAGGCAATCTAAGGTTTGAAATTAGTCCTCCAGACACAATTTCCTCTCGAAACCTTGGGTCCAAAGACCACTTATCTGGCTCATCTAGGATTAGAGTTGAAACTATGGATCTGATACCATATTGTAAGGTCCCCGGCCACCAATACACTTGTCGGGCAATGCTACCATGCGAAAACATTCTCATACTCATATATATATAACATGCATATTAACTCTAATTAACAAATTTAATCAAACAATACAAAGTAAGCACATGATTACTGCTAATATACATCATCAAGGACATTAACAATAACTCATATGCGCAACAGAATACATGATAACATATAAGCATCACAGGCATGCAAAACATAATACTGAGCAAAAACTAATACTTATCTTTGAAACTATGATAATTCCACCAACCACATGCATACCTTCCACGAACCTCCCAACATTAGACCTCACTGCTCATCACGCTCAATAGTGGGTCACCCACGAGCTCAGACTAATCTCCACCCAAGGTAAGGGAATGCTAGACTAGGTTGAGGTTATAGGAAAAACTACACAGAGCAACCAGAAGGATTCTCCCCAGGAGCCTTCTTATGCCCACTACTAAGAGAATCTCATTCCCCACATTCCTGTTCCACCCGGGATTACACACCTTCACAAGAATAGTCCATCGGTGCTTCACCTCCCTCTCTGGGCCTCGGCAACAGGCTGGATCAAGAATTCTTAGAGCTCCGTAGCTGGTGTTGGACTCACTCTAGGAGAAAACCACTTCCCAGCATGCTCTCTCACTTGGAGAGAGATGCTCACAAGCCTAACAACCTACCTCTTCTACCACAGGCCTGACAACCTAGTTCTTCAACCAATCTTCAACTCATTTCCCGCAAGGGTGACAGTCACAATAGTAGATGGGCATAGATCTGAAAATGGCAATGGCCTGACGCTAAACACAGCATGCTTAGGCGATTTCCCTGGTGTCGGGTTCCACAAAGGACACAGAACTGTTCACTTGTTTTGGTTCTCAGAATTGCGTGAGGGTAAAAACAACAGAGGTTCCAAAGTAGGGGAAAATGGTTTTCAGATAGAGGATCTAGAAACTAGTAGCACGGATGCAGCAACAGAGGACCTCCTAGACTCTCACGGTTTAGACATCTCACTGCCGAATGGAGGATGAACCCCCTCCAAGGCTCAATATNCGCCCATGAGGCTGCATACGCTCCATCAGCCTATGTACCCTTTTGCACATGTTTCCCCTTCAAGGAACTTAGGATAAAAACATGTTTTTTCACATAGATTTTGGAATAATAATAAATTATTATTCCCAAGGACTTAATCCCCCAAGCTTATCCCCTAGGCTAAACACTTAGCCTCTTTTTCCAAACTTTCAGCCCCTTTTCCCTTACCCACTCTATGGAAGCTTAGTCCTCCATCACTCTTTCTTCGTGGTCGGTCTACACGCAGTGATTTTTATATTTTTATTAATGTTCTGCATAATACATATACAAAAATAGGCATCCTGGCCTTAACACTTAGGCTCTCTAGCCTAATAAACACATAAGCCTACCATCTTATCAATACTCGGCTCACCGACCTACAAAACATGATTTACAATTCATAAACATGATTACAATAGGGTTCACCCTTGGGGATATTACAGAGAGCTATTGATTTCTCTATTAATTTAATGCCTGGAACAACTCAAGTGTCAAAGACTCCTTACAGAATGAGTACACCAAAGCTGAAGGAACTTCAAATGCAGCTGGAAGAACTTCTAAAGAAGGGGTGTCTATGCCCAAGTGTGTCACCTTGGGATGCCCCAGTTGTGTTCGTGAAGAACAAATATGGGACATTAAGATTGTGCATTGATTTCAGATAGTTGAATAAAGTAACTATAAAGAACAAGTATTCCTTACCAAGGATTGATGATCTCTTCGATCAGTTGAAAGATGCTAGAATATTCTCAAAGATATATCTTAGGTCAGGATACCATCAAGTAAGGATTAAAGAGGAAGAAATCAGCAAGACCACCTTCAAAACAAGGTATGGTCATCAAGAGTTCACAGTGGTGCAATTTGGGTTATCAAATGCACCAACTTCTTTTATGTGCTTAATGAATGGCGTTTTTTGAGAATATTTAGACAAGTTTGTCATTGTCCTTTTGGACGACATCCTTGTATATTCCAAGTCGGAATAAGAGCATGAGCATCATTGGAGGATGGTATTGAAAGTACTAAGAGAGCATCAGTTGTATTCCAAATTGAGAAAGTGCTCATTTTATCAAAACATAATTCACTATTTGGGGCATATCATATATGAAGAAGGGATAACAGTGGACCCTGAAAATATTGAGGTCATTAAAGGGTGGAAAACACCTAAAAATATGGCAAAATTCCAATCCTTCATGGGTCTAGTTGGCTACTACAGAAGGTTCATTGCAGGGTTTTCGAGAATAGATCATGCCATCATTTCCTTGCAAAGGAAAGGGAAGAAGTTTCAATGGACAGAGGAATGTGAAGAGAGATTCCAGCAGTTGAAGCAATTGTTAACCAGTGCTCCAATTCTAAATATTGCAGATTAGATGAATATTTTGTGGTTTTCATAGATGCGTGCAAAGAAGGACTTGATGAGTCCTTAGTCAAAACGGATTTGTGATATGCTTCAAGTACAAAAAATTGAAAGAGAATGAAAGGCTCTATGCCACTCATGATTTGGAGTTGACAACCATGGTGCATGCTTTGAATAAGTGGAGGCACTATATCATGGGAAAGAGGTTTGAGCTGAGGACAAACCATAATGGTATGAAGTATTTGTTTGATCAGCCTACATTGAATTCCAGGCAGAGCAGATGGCTGGAATTCCTCTGTGAATATGAATTTGATATCAAGCACATCAAAGGAAAGGAGAACAAAGTGGTTGATGCACTCAGTAGAAGAGTGCATGAACTACATGCTACAACTATTAGCATGTATCCGATGGATATTAAAGGAACAATTTCTGAGGATACAAAAGTTGATTTGCAGTACATGGAATTGGTAACTAAATTGCAACAAGGTAAAATGCAACAGAAAGATGAAGATTATGAATTGGAAATTGATGGAATTCTCTTGTACAGAAACAAAGTTTATGTACCAAATTCTCTGAAATTGAGGAGTGTGATTTTAAAGGAAATTCATAATGTTCCTTATGTTAGACACCCAGGATATCAGAAAATAGTTTTAGATGTCAAGAGCCAATATTATTGGCCAAGAATGAAGAAAGAAATTGCAGAGTACATAGCCAAATGATTGGAGTGTCAAAAGGTCAAGGCTGAGCATAGACACCCATCTAGGTTATTTCAGACACTGACCATCCCTGATTGGAAGTGGGAAGTGGTGACAATGGATTCCATCACATGATTTCCCTGAACAAGCAAGCAACATGATGCAATCATGGTGGTAGTGGACAAGATTAATAAAGTTTCCCATTTTGATTCCATTGAAGACTACTCATAAGGCAAGTAATGTTGTTGATATCTATATGAGGGAAGTAGCATGATTGCATGGTATTCCCAAGACAATTATGTTTGAAAGAAACCCAAAGTTTACCTCGAAATTTTGGAGAGGATTGTTTGAGGGGTTCAGAACAAACCTGAACTTCAGCACAACCTATCATCTTGAGTCTGATGGACAAAAAAAAAGAGTGAATCAAGTGATATAATATATGTTAAGAATGTATGTGATGGACAAACCATCTAAATGGGAAGATTATCTACACTTGGTAGAATTTTCCTACAACAATGGGTATCAAGCATCATTGAAGATGAGCCCGTTTGAAGCACTTTATGGTAGAAAGTGAAACACCCCAGTAAGCTAGGACAACCCAGCTGATAGGGAAGTGGTTGGGCTAGAGTTTCTCAAGGAAATGGAAGATAAAATGTTGAAGATTAAACATAATTTAAAGGTTTCCCAAGACAGGAAGAAAAACTATGCTGATAAGAACAGAACCCACATGTAATTTAAAGTAGGGGATCATGTATTCTTGAAAGTGAAGGCCAATAGAAATTCCCTGAAGTTTGGAAATTGTTCAAAGTTGGCAGCCAGATATTGTGGACCATTGGAAATCCTAGAAAGGATTGGACCAGTATCTTACATGCTTTCATTTCCTGAATCCATGACTATTCATAATGTATTTCATGTATCATTACTCAAGAAAAATATACATGAAGCTAATCATGTGATTGATTGGAATGTGATTCAGGTGGAGTAATAAGGTGCTTTGCAAGTGTATTTTGCATGCATACTGGACTAAAAGAGAAAGCAACTCCATAATCGAGTCGTAAAGATTGTAAAGGTTCAATGGGCCTGGTACGGTTCTAAGGACGCAACATGGGTTAATGAAGATGTTATGCGGGCAGAGTAACCACATATTTTTGAAGATTTTGGAAATCTTTTTGTTGATTTGTAAATAATTTGCACCGAGGACAGTGAAAAAATAAGGGGAGGGGATTGTAACACCCCAAGGCCGAGCCCCTGCTGAATTGTAATTATGTTTATAGGCTGGTGAGCCAAGTTTTTATAAGCTGGAATACTTATGTGTTTATTAGGCTAGAGAGACAAATGCTAAGGCCAATGAGCCTGATTTTGTATATGTAAATACTCACATCATTAATAAAATTATATCTCTACATGTAGACCCTCCACGAAGAAAGAGTTATGGGGGACTAAGCTCCACTAGGTAGGGTAAGGGAAGAGGCTAAGTGTCTAGCATTAGGGGCTAAGTTGAAGGTCTTACCTCTGAAGGAATAATATTATATTATTATTTCCTAAAGGATAAGGTTGGACATAATCTGTGTTGTCTTAAGTTCCGGGGAAGGGTAATGATTGTTAAGTGGAGCTCGTGTAGCTTCAGGAAGACATGTGTCAACCTGGGCGCATGCAATTATATTTGGGAAAGACAAATCATTGGGAGTTCCTCTCATGATTCTCACCATCCTCACGATTCTTGTGAGGGTCACCACTCTACAAGAAGCCATACTTCTCATTGATGCGCACACACACTCACGCACTAAGCATGACCTCCACTATTGACCTCTAAACAAGCACACACCTGGGGAAACCTATAGTCATACTTGAGTTATCCTGTGTATTTTCTGTGAAGCTCGGCGCACCCGTATTTCCTGAGCCCGTGTTGTGTCTTAACGGTTGGTTGTTGTTTCCAACGTAGTTCCTTGGATGAGCATGGTTTGTTGTATTATTATATTTCCTTACCCGTTTTCAGTTTTTTCCATCACCTTGCCCATGTTTTGAGGAGTGAGAGTAAAGAAATAGGTTGTTAGTCCTATGAGAAAATATCTCCATGTGAGAGAGTGTGTTGAGGAATTGAGTTCTCCTATAGGGAAGTTCGTAGCAGCTACATTAGTTTGAGACTTCCGGTCCAGCCTATTGTTGAATCCCCGGAAGGGAGGTGGACAATCGATGGACTTTGTGATAGTGAAGGTGCACACTCTTGGGGTGCGACGGGCATGTGGGGAATGAGGTTTTTTGGGTTGTGGGTGTAAGTGGCTCCTAGGAGAAAATCCTTCCTATTGATCTGTGCGACTTTCCTGTTGTCCTTTCCAAGCCTAGGAATCCCTTGCCCGGTGGATTTGAGTCCCAGCTCGGGGGTGACCCGCTAATGAGAGTGATGAGTAGCGTGCTCTAAGGATGGGAGCTTCATGGAAGGTTTGCACACAGTTGGTGGTCATCAACTAAAATATAAGTACCAATTCTCTATTCATTTACATGTTGTGTATTTGTACATGCTATATTGATGAGTATTTTTTGTATATGTTGTTATATTTATGGTTCTGTCTGTGATTACTGCATGTATGCTTTTACTATTATTTCTACATTAAGTTGTGTGATAGAAAAACATAAATTATCTTTTAAATATTGTATGTGTTATTGTTTCCTCCACGTGAATAGGTGCATGAAAATAATTCTATAGTTATTTAAATTTCATTAGATAGATATGTATATTGTTGGTTGTGGAGCCTGATTATCTTCCTGATTCAGAGGTCCTTGCTTTCAGCCGTGTTTATACCCCATGAAGTATTTTCACCCCAGAAGTATGTACACTCTTCCACGTGAGGGAGTGAAGAGGGGGGGTACCCCCTCTGCAAGGTCCGGGGGCAGCATCCCCCGATGGGGGTTTGGTGGCGAAGCCCCCGAAGAAAAAATTGCCTTGTAAAAGTATATTGCAATTTCATTGTAAATCTGGACCATTCATTATAAGTTCACAGATCTAACGGTAGAGATTATGTTAGGGTTTTTTTTTCCCTAGAAGGAAACCCTCTTTTATGAGGGAAATGTATTGCAGCTATGATTGATGGTGAATATTGTATTCTGAGAGAGGAGACTGTGAGAGAAAGAAGAGGAAGTTACAGCAGGTTTTGTTGTAGGTTGTATCCCTTCATTTGCTGGATAATAGAAAAGGAAGGACCTGGCAATTTCTCTAGTGGACGTAGCCCACACTGGGTGAACCATGTAAATCTGTGTCTCTCTTGTATTGTGTGTCTTCTATGTTTTGTTTCTGCATTTGTTTTATTTTATTGCTCTGCGGTCCTATTTTTCTAACAACTGGTATCAGAGCGTAAGGTAACTCGCAGGAAAAAGAGGGTTCCTAGTTCGAGTGGGAGCAATGTCAGAAGATGGAAAGTTTAGGGTCGAGAAATTTAATGGCCAAAACTACCAGTTATGGAAGATGCAGATGGAAGACTATTTATATCAGAAGGATCTATTCCTACCGTTGAGCGGAGTAGCAAAGAAGCCAATGGCCATGAAGGATGAAGAATGGGATATTCTTGACAGAAAGGCTCTAGGAACGATACGGCTGAGCCT
>JASDQU010504463.1:51188-62762 GCA_032191745.1 Picea mariana | reverse complement strand
GTTGTAGGTTGTATCCCTTCATTTGTTGGATAATAGAAAAGGAAGGACCTGGCAATTTCTCTGGTGGACGTAGCCCACACTGGGTGAACCACGTAAATCTGTGTCTCTCTTGTATTGTGTGTCTTCTGTGTTTTGTTTCTGCATTCGTTTTATTTTATTGCTCCGCGGTCATTTTTTTCTAACATATATAAGTATATATGAATATCATATGTTATCTCTATTTATTCTTGTTAAGTTTTATATGTGAAATTTCTGCAAAGTTATTCGGTGGCATGGCCTAGCCTATTGGTTTAAGGTCAGGAATGGTCACAAAATGGTATTAGAGAAGAAAAACAAAGATACATTTGTTTAGGTAGCATTACCCGCCAGAGGTTTGAGTGTCGGGGACATTACAAAAATGGTATCAAAGCAGAAAAACAAAGATACAGTTGTTTAGGTAGCGTTACCCGATAGAGATTTGAGGGTCGGGGACATTGCACTTATGAAAACAATGATCATGGACATTGTAACTGCATATGTACCCCCCAAATTTTGGATGTTGTTGTCTAGATCATTGATTAAGAGGTTAGGAGGAACTTTACAAATGGATCTTTTTTATGCTACCATACTTGTCTTTTGGGGTGAGCACAAAATACTGTATAGAGAAGCTCCACTAACATGTATCATAAGTGATGAGAGAAAACCAAAAAAAGATCCCATATATGTTGTTGATACTTATTTGGGGTCTAGTATTCTTCACCTTAATTAGTCCCCTCAGCCATCCTTAGAGATCAAAAAATAATCATCAGCAAAATATGAAATAACTAGACAGGGTGTTCAATTATGGAATATGTATTTTGATGGTGCATCTTCCAAGGATAGTGTTGGTGTTGGGGTAGTGTTCATTTCTCCCTCTCAGGATGCCACAAATTTTTCTTTCAATCTTGAATTTGAAACAACAAATAATATTGCAGAATATGAAGCCTTAGTTTTGGGGCTTAGAGCTGTAAAGGACATTAAAATTGAGGGACTGACAATATTTGGAGATGTAGAACTAATTGTGCATGAATTCAGAAATATCTATCAAACAAGACATCCTAGACTGGAATATTATATGAATGAGGTTTGGAACCTCATTGATAAATTCTTATCATCCTTCAACATATCTTTTTTTCCCATAGAGGCTAATACATTGGCTAATTTCTTAGTTGTATATGCTAGCAATTTTAAAATTCCCCTACCTCCCAAACCTAAGTATAATGTTGAGGTAAAATACATACCTGCTATACTTGATAATGTCAAGCATTGGAATTTTTTTGAATATGATAAATAAATAAAGAGGTTTTTGGAAACAGTGGATGAATTTTCTACCCTACATATTGACCAAGATTCAGATGATGATAAAAATCTGCATGCTGATAAATTTCTGAACAAAATTGTAGAACAATTGCCTAGCAATCACATTCCTAAAGGACTAGTTCCTTTGGAAAGGCTCTTTGATAATAATGATGTTACTATGAAGGTGATTAGTTCTAAAGAAAATTCAGATCTGATAGACTATAATTTAGGCACTAAATAAGAGCCCAAATATGTTAAATTGTCCATTAGCCTATCAGAAGATCATAAGGTTGAATATGTCAAATTGTTGAAAGAATTTTCTGATGTGTTTGCATGGAAGTATGAATACCTGAAGACTTATGATACTAGCATTATTGAGCATAGGATACCTTTTAAAGATGACACTAAGATTTTTAGAAAGAATCTCAAGAAGATAAACCCAATTTTATTTCCTATTATGGAGAAAGAGGTCAAGAAGTTGCTTGATGCCCAAATCATTATACCTCTAAGGTATTTTTATTGGGTAGCTAATTTGGTCCCTGTCAGAAATAATAATGGTGAGATCAAGATTTGTGTTGATTTCATAAATTGAAATAGGTGTTCTAGAAAATACAACCACCCTTTACCCAAAATGGAACACATTTTTCAAAGGGTGACAGGCTCAGTGAGAATTTCAATGATTGATGGGTTTTCGGGCTACAATCATATTTATGTGTTGCCAGAGGATAGAGAGAAGACAACATTCACCACTCCCTAGAGTACATTCATGTATGCCAAGATGCCATCCATTCTTATGAATGCAGGGGAAACTTTTCAACATCCAATGGACATTGCATTTATTGGAGAGAAAGACAAGTTTTTGGTCTTCTATCTGGATGATATTACAGTGTTTTCCAAGTCTTATTAAGAGCATTACGAGCATCTCAAGAAGGTGTTTTTCAAGTGTAGAAAGTATGGGTTGTCCCTAAATCCCCAAAATTCTCTTTTTTTTATGAAGGAGGGTAAGTTGCTAGGACACATCATCTCAGCTGAAGGAGTAAAGATTAATCCAAATAGAGTAGAGGCTATCAAGACTCTTTCTCTTCCTAGGTCTAAGAAAGAAATTCAATCCTTCTTAGGTAAGATAAAAATTTTGAGGATATTTATATCTAACTTTTCTAAGTTAGTGAAACATCACTATTATGTTGAGAAAAGGAAATGAATTAAAGTGGACACCAGAAGCTAGGAGTTCTTTTGAACAGATAAAAAAAGCATTGGTTGATGCTATTGTTTTGATCAGTTGTGACTACTCAAAGGAATTTCTAATTTTTTATTTTTCCTCCAATGATACACTAGTTTTTTTCCTTCTTCAGAAGAATTCATATGGAATGGAGCAACCTATTTCCCTTTTTAGTAGGGCCTTGAGAGATGTTGAACTCAGGTATGATATTATGGAGAAACAATCATATGCTTTAGTCAAAGATCTTAAATATTTCAAAGTATATGTTCTTCATGCAAAAATCATTGCTTGTGTTCCTTCAAGTTTTATTAAAGAGATTCTGATTCAACCTGATATAGATGGGAAAAGACGCAAATGGATTGCTAATATTTTAGAGTTTTATCTAGAGGTGAGGCCCACCAAGATGGTAAAAGGTGAAGGTTTGGCTAGATTGCTGGATGAATCCAATTGTAAGGCATTGGGAATAAATTTTATGCGAACTGAATTTTTAAATCAGTAGTCTGATATTCAGAACAATAGCTTGCAAATCAACTCAAATTTCCCAGAATGCAGCTGGTATAAGGACATCATCAATTTTCTGCAAAATTTACAGCCTCCTACTAGACTTGAGAAGACCAAGGTAAGATATATGAAACTTAAAGAAGTCAAGTATTGTATTGTTGATCAAATTCTATATTGGAAGGATCCTTCAGGGATTCTTTTAAGATGTTTAGATCCAGAGGAGGAAAAAACAATTATGACTGAATTTCATGGGAGATTATGTGGAGTTCATCACTTTTGGAGAACCACAAAATACAAGATACTCAAAGATGGGTATTTTTTTCCTAACTTATTCACTGACGTGTTTGCGAAGATCGGAAAATATGACAAATGTCAGAAATTCTCAAGTAAACAATAGCTCAAGTATTTTCCTCTAAAACACATTGTGGTATCTGGCCCTTTCCAGCAGTGGGGATTAGACTTTATTGGAGAAATTCATCCATCCTCAAGTGGTAAACACCATTGGATTTTGACTGCTACTGATTACTTTACAAAATGGATAGAAGCTATTATCACCAGGAATACAACACATAAAGTAATTATTGGTTTCTTGGAATATATTTTGTCAAGGTTTGGTTTCCCAAATAAAATTGTCATCGATAATGCAACAACTTTCAAAGATGATCCCCTGGTGAAGTTTTATGAAAAATTTGGTATTCAACTTTTTCATTCCATTCCATATTACCCTTAGGGTAATGGCTTAGCATAATCCTTCAACAAAATATTAGTAAGTACTATCAAAAATTTTATGGAAGACAATAAGATGTCATGGGATTCTAAGTTGACTTTTTTCTCTCTCGAAAGATAGAGAAACCACCAAAAGGTTGGCACCACACCATTTCAGTTGATTTATGAAATTGAAGTTTTTTTCCCTGCTCAGTTAGCTTTACTTGTGGAAAAATTCCTTCAATATCAAGAAGGGGAACCATATGACATGATCAGAAGGATGAATCAACTTCTAGAAGTGCAGCAAATGAGAGAGAAATTCTTTGACAAAGCACAAAGTCATCAACAAAAAAGAAAATATTTTTTTGTTAAGAAGGTGAAAAAGGAAGATTTTCAGCTTGGAGACATGGTACTCAAGTGAGATGCTCAAAGGAAGGATAAAGGAAAACATGGTAAATTCGAAGCTCTTTGGGTTGGTCCTTTTAAAATTTCTGAAGTTTTGCAAAATAGTAATTTTAAGCTACAGAATTTGGAGAATGCTGAAATTTCTGGTGGCCCAGTCAATGGGTATTTTCTCAAAAAAAGAAATTTCTAAAAGCCATAGGTGTCTTTATTTCACTGTAAATATCAATCTGTTAGTTAGTTTTGTTTTATTTTGATAATTACTCCTTTCCCAATTGATAAGGCACTAGAAATGAAATGTTCTTGGATACTCACAGGGAGGTCTCCATCCCCTGTGGAGCCAGATGTTAGCACATAGGATGTATAAGGGTCAAATTTTCTAATATTCTAGGTTTGAGTCATAGGGTATTTTTATTTTAGGTTTTTGATTCATGCCTTATGTCAATAAATTATTTTTTTATTGTTTCATGAGTCGGTAAAAATGACCATAGTCCATGTGAGAGTATTGGTCTCATAATAGTGGTCATCATCATTAGAGAAAAAGGGAAAAGTGTTGATAACCCTCTTGGTTTAAAGATCATCATTATCAATCTTGGTGTCTCAAAAGGGTGTATAAATGGTTTTCATTTTTGGGTCAAGTCATATGTGAATTCAAGCTGCTGCAAACTATCCTAAAAGTTCGCAGCAGATCAAGAAAGGTAAATTATGCAATAATCGCATACCATTATGCTTTGGAAATTTGGCAATTAGTATCGTATTGTTTTCAGTGCCATTTATTTATCATTTTCTTCAAATCGTCTTCAAGAAGCATGTTTATTAGTTTGAACAAAGTGCGTTGCAAACTAGTTTGAATTATGGCACTATGAATTTCCTAGAGCAGTTGAAGGCGAATTAGAGGCTTCCAGAAACTGTCAATTTAGTTCATGGTACACTAGATGAACTTCATATATACCAAGTACATTGTTAATGATCAAATGCACTATCTAAAGGTTTATCATAATTGGACTCTAGTTTTTGTAATTTTCCTGTGCACTGTAAACTGTTCCATAGCATTTTCACTGCAAATTGTTCCATAGTATTTGCACTGCAAACTATTCCATAGCATTTGCGCTGCAAACTTCTTTCACTTGGTTAAATCCTACAGTATTTGTATCTTAAGCCTTTGCAGACCTAATTTTCTTGTTTTATACCAATAAGATCAATTGCAACCATTTATTACAGCCATGACCCTATCCACTGCATTTTCTTGTTAGTGCTACAAATTGTATTCATTGGAGGCATTGCGAACCCTATGTTTTCTCACTTGACAAAACCCTCACTGATTGTGTTTTCACTCAGGTATGAGATCTCATTTTTTTTTTTAAATCGTTTTCCTTTTCTAGACTTGTGTATTTTTAAACATCTTTCACTGAACCCTAGTTTAAGATTCATTCGTTGCAAACTTCATTGTGCACTGCAAACTAAAAGATCGTGTTATGAATCCTCTATTTTACAAAGATAGTCATGAACTTTTTCCTGATTTCAGTCTCATATATTTTAGGATTATTGTTCTCTCCTCTCATATCCTATTTGAAATATTTTCACTCTTGCATTGTTGTTGTGCATGAATACTTTATTCAATAAACCCTAAATTGTGCAAAATCAAATCAAAATCCCTAAATTTTCCTATTTTCATCATACATCTGGTAACAACTATTATCAAAATGGAAAAGGATTTTAAAACAACTATCACGGACAATCAACAAGGTAAGAAGGTTTACAAAGGGGGATAAACTTTCAAGGATGATCCCCATGACTTGCAACTTCTAAATTCTAATCCATTTTTCAAAGAAGAATTTTAGAGAGTGGCTTTCCTGGTTTTTTGTGAGAAAATGAAAAGAGGAAATCCCAAGGTTGCTAAGGAATTTTCACTTAATTTCAGTGGGACAAATACTAAGGTGGGTGCATTGGAGTTTGAAGTTTCGGAGAAATCTATTTCTGCAGCCACATAGATACTTTTTCATGGTGAAAAATAGTTTAAATACATGTCCTTGAATTCTACATTTTCCAAGGAGTTCTTGAAACATGAATATCAAGGAGACAACATGTCCAAGGGAGTTCCAAGAAGTCACATGATGGAGTATTTTGACAAAATGCTCAAAGTTATTCAAAGGTATTTCACTTGTGAAGGAAGGTTCAACATGGTCTATCAATACCATATCAGATTGTTGATGTAATTCACTGGGAAAGAGTCCATGAACCTACCCTTTTATCTATTCATGATTATTGGGAAGATGTCAGATAGAGTCCAAGCTAAATCTAAGCATGTGGATACTAGTGTTTTTCATTCTAGTTTAATCAAAATGCTAGTAATGGAAGAGTTGAAAAAGACCAATACTAATTGGGATGTTTTCCTAGCTGCATCAGGATTTTAGCCAGACGTTGTTCACACTCCACAGTCAAAGAGACAAACACCTACTCCTACTGAGAATATTGGGCACTCGGAGTCAAGTAAAAAGAGGAATATTTCCAAAAGGGATAAGTCCATTCAGTCTATTGGTACGTCATTTGAAGGTTCTTCACAACCTCCTGATGAAGAGACTTCTCCTGTGGCAGATCCTGCACCTAAGGGAAAAACCTCTAGTAATGTAAGGAGTCTGAAGGGTAAGAATATTGTATTTTTTTCACCTATTGGAGTAGAAGCTGACAAGCCTAGAAGACCTTTCACTAGATCAGCAGCTAAGTAGCATATTCTTGTGGAGGGGGGTACATCCAGAGCCTCAACTCAACAAAAGGAAAAAATCCATCCTTCTAAGCATCCAATAGAGATAATTTTTGGCACAGGGGCAGACCCAGGGTTCAACGCTACAACAGCGCACCAACAAAACCCTAACTATCGGCCCTTTCGGCAACACCTGTGAAGTAGATGAAGTCTCATCTGAGGTAGAGGCAGGGGTGGTTGCAAGACTCCAGTGTTTGCAACCTTAGCTGGGACATAGATCTGTGATTCTAATCAAGGCACTTAGCAGTTGACATTCATCGATATTCAGTTATTAGTTATAGTGCAATTAAACCCTAATTATAGAGCATCGCATTATTCAACCAGATCTATCATCTAACATCACTTAGCATGACAAAACGTATCAGATCTTAATAGATTCAGCACTAATCACATCCATATAAGTTAGAGCTAACATCCATCCATGTTATTAAGCACTAACCATTGGCAGATCATTCATCTAGGTTAAAGCACTAAGCATGTTAACATATAATCACATCAACACATTGCACAAAGCAGAGCAACACAACATGTACGTGGTTCACCCCCACCCTAGGGATACATCCACCAACTTTTTGTCTTATTTATTAGCTTCTTCAATGGGTTACATGCACAGAGCCTAAAAAACCCTACTCCACAGAAGATAGGATATCTGCGCAACTCATTAGATCCTCCTTCCCTGAGTAGATCTAAGCACACAACCTTCTACAGTCTCTTACAATGACTTGAACTTAGCTCTGCATGTCTCGCATAGTATGCACCAAAGCACTTACAACTCTTGATCACACAAATCCAACTCTAGCACTCAACCATTCGTTGTTGTTGTCGTGTTCACTACATTGTCTTAGCATCTATTTATACATACAAAATAGGCCTAAGAATGGGTGAACCCATGGGCCAACATTCCCATACCCATTACATAATCCAAAATCCCAAAAAGGGCTCTAAAATGGGCCGAGATCCCGGGATCTCCGCTTCGCCTTGTGCTCCACCTTCGACAACCTATCGAAGTCCCGAAATCAGGTCAAACATGACCAAGAATCCTCAAAACTTGGTCAAGGACCAACAATAATTGAGATCAACTTTCCTTCTAATGAAAGTAATTATACTTTCAAAAGAATCAGGAGGCAACTTAAAGATATAAGAGCTCAAATTGAACAGTTAAAGAAGGAAAACCTACAGGCCCAAATCAAGATGAACAATACTTTAGATTTATCTGAAGAAGTTGTTGATAAATATATATATATGGTTAAGAGATCCTTACCTCTATATAGGCAGCTAAAGAATGTGTATAGGCATAAAATAGCTTTCCAAATTGAAACACGTGGGTTGAAAGAAGAATTGAAACTATTCAAGGAGAATATAGCAAAAATAAATTTGGATATATTAGCTTGTGTGGCTACTAGAAGAAGCACTAGGAAAAGATGAAGACAAGACATCATTTCTACATCAACATCAACTTTTTTCCATGGTTTATTTTATACACAGGTTTATAACTCTTAGGGATGACCTTGTCTTATATTCTATCATCACATTCATATGAATTTTGCAAAGGTTACTTTATGTTTCAGAAGGTTGTAGCATGTTCTAAAAAGGTTTCCCATGTTTTTGTACACGTTTTAACATTAGAAATCAATTTTGAATGTAAAATCACACCTATGGGAAATTTCGCAGCGCATGAAGTTAAAGGCGCTAGGAACTAGTTATTTTGGAACAATTTGTAGCACAGCCACTGCAAAACGGATAGTCATGTGGATTTTGCATTGATCAAGACTGCCAACTGTTAGACTAGGTTCGGATAAGCTCCTCAAGAATCAATTGGAAATCAAGGGCCACTTGCCTCAAGGATCTAGCTTCAGTTAAGTCACATGCAATGAGTTGTCAGCAGTTTCATTCAATTCTACCAACAGTTTCCTAAAATATAGAATTCTTGTTAGATTTATGTTGTGCACCTAGTGTCATGCCTCTCTAAGACACATGATCCTATGTAGAAGCTAGGTGGCAGATTCTAAGGATATTTTTAGATGTATTTTTTATTTAATATGTAATGTAACTCCATTATAGGGTTCAAATGGTTGTAGAGTGATACTCTTATCTTTAATTTTAACAGTAACAGAATTTTGAGACTGTATGTATCAGATTTAAGAATCTTGAATAATGAATGATCAGTTTCTTCTTCTACTATCACATATGTGTTTCAATATCACTTTGATGCTAGTTATTGATGAAGGATTCATCCTAGTGCTTGTTCCTTACTATATTTAATGATTTATTGTTTGTAATTGATGCAATTATTATCAAATTGCTCTCTTTTTAATTAGGAGGTTCCTATTTGATGAGATTTATGTTGTATGAGTTTCAGGATTTCCTGATGTAACCTGATGCATGTATTTCATATTTTCTTCTAAGTCTTCCATCTTTCCATTTGACATTCTAAGTGTTGATATGAGACTATTCAAGCCTTTCTTACTGGTGTGTATTGTATGGAGGTTTTGTTTTGATATTTTAAACTGAGTGTCTCACCTATTTGCTACACATTGAAAACATTATTATCTTTAACAAACCTACAACTTTATCATGGGTATTAGGCTCACACCTACAACAGTCTAGGTGATACTTCTAGTACTAACATTGGCCTCTAAAATTTTATGAATCGTTGCCTTAACTTTATGTTTATATACTGGATTCATCCTAGAGGGTCTATGTCTTATTGGTATGGCATCTGGTCACAAAGGGATCTTCATTTTCCCAGTTTCTCCTACTACCCCTTTAATTTCTGAAAACATTGTTGGAAATAAGTCATTGTATTCACGCAGTAATTTTGTTATTCTTTCCATTGTCTGGTTGTCCCAATAGTCACCAATACTTGAAATCTTTGGATTCTCTTCTATTCCAATATTTATCGTCTTTATCTTAAGTGGTGAAACAAAATATTATGACTATAATTGTGGACCTTCTACTTCTCTTTTCCCTTCAACTTGTTATCTGAATATCGTGTGGGTTGTCTTTTGTTGTGTCATGTTTTGCGACATGGTAACAATGTAACAACTATTTGACCATTTGTCGATTTTGATTTTGATAAGATGTTAAAATTTCAAATTCAGGTACTTCAAAAATATTTTCTTTTATCAATTTCAGTGTTGCATCCATCACTAGATTCTCATGTTCAAATGCAAAGGTGATCACAAAGTTCTGTTGCAACTCTGTCCAATTTTTAGTTCCTCTGTGCAGTTCCAGTTCTGTATACCAATTTCTTGGTATGCCTTCTAATGTATGGATAAAATTATGGGGTCAATCCTCTGGTGGTACCAATATCCATTGAATTGTGCATTTGTCTATGTTCTCTGGGTTGTCCTCTCCATTATATTTATGTAGATATTTATTCTTCTATTCTACGTCAAATCTGATGTGAAGTAATATTTTGCGTTGATACCAATCTTGGATCGTTTCTTTGTGAGTACCCCACCAACGTGCAGGTGTCTCTTTCAAGGAAATATCTATGACTAATAACCTTTGAATCTCCAGGACTTCTAAATCAAACATTGTTAAGAATTCTTTTAAATCATTTTGACCATAGAAACTTGCAGATTCTCTTACCTATGTGCCAACCAATATTAGTTCGCACATCATTCTTTCACATCTTCTGGTAGATATCTCATGTAAGCGTTGTTTCCAATTCTCCAATATTGTGTCATAATATGAAGCACACGAACTAATGCTTCTCTAGCTAAGCATTCCATTTGTTCTTGGATTAATGTAATATTCTTCGACTATAGTTATATACAACCGATTTATCTCTTCTGTAATGAATTTATCTATTGTTGGTTCAACATATATTCCACCTTCTGAAGGATCTAATGGTGTTATGACTCTATATTCTCCTGATTTAAAAATCATTTTCCTAGACTTTAATTTGATGATAGCTTGATTGTCAAATGCTCAATCCAGTACCAACAATATTGGATAAGGTGTAGTATTATCCACTATATCAATTACCTCAAAATATTTCATAGTGCATACACCATCTAAATCTACTGGTATTCTTTTCAATCGACCAATTGGTATTACTCTATGTTGGTTTTCCAATTTCAATTGAATAGGTGAATATCCCAGTGTAGGTTTCGCCATACATTCCCATGTTTTCTTAGGAAGAACATTTACCTCAAATCCCAAATCTAATATGATGTCACCCATATTAAATTCTCTAATATTTGAATCCAGTTTGAAATATTTTTTTTTCTTGTCTTCCTATGGACATAATTTACTGTCTTTTGTTCTAGTTTGATCTCCTCTTAAGGATTGCATTTTTCTAACAAACCTTGTGATACTTCTATGGATGTTTGATCATTCAATAACTTCAAGCAAGATACCATAAAGTTTCTTAGATTACTTACCTTTTATGAAGGCTAACCTCGGTTGGTATGATCATATGGATGAGGAATATCATATAATGGCACATCATATCCTAGTTGTGCATTTGAAGTAGCAACAATATTCTCCTACAAAATTTATTATCTAGCCTGCTTGAATGTCCCTTTTTCCTTACGCACACTAAAATGTTGTTGAGGTATTGTATTCTTTCTGACCCACTCGTGTTGGTTTTGATCTTTATTTATTCCATCTTCTCTTATTTTGGTTCCACCTCGAGTAACTATATTAATTTTTTTTCCAT
>JASDQU010504463.1:18106-38206 GCA_032191745.1 Picea mariana | reverse complement strand
ATTTATTTACAATTCCTATACTAAGCAATTGAAAAACCATTTTTCTTATGTATATACAAATTTCCAAAATAACCAATCAAGCAACTAATTTCTTAGCATGGATTTATGCTTGCAGCTTTCTGAAAAAACATAAAAATAATTTAATGTATGCAGTGGTTGGCCCTCGACCAAGTTTTGAGGAAACCTTGGTCAGGTTTGAACACTTTTTGGACTTCAACACATTGGTCAAGAAAGGAGCGCCCAGACGGAGCTGAGATCAAGGATCTCACCGATTTTGCGGGCTCTGTGGACCTAGTAAGGGGTCCTATAGGGTTTTGTAATGGGTTATGGGATGTTGGCCCATGGGGTTTACCCATGATTAGGCCTTATTGTAAGGGTTTGTAGAAGTATAAATAAGTAAGAATGTATTGTAGAAGAGAGTGTGAAGTGAAGTCTTGGTAGCTAAGTGCAAGTGCTTTATGCAACAAAATGTATATGTGTTAAGGATTTGTGCTCGCTAGAGAAGTAGGCTCTGTGCCTTGACCTGGTTTTGGAAGGAGGATCTGGTGCTCAGTGTGTAGTTATCTTGTCTGGTGCAAATCTTGGCTCTATGGCTTGGTGCATAGAAGAAAATGAATGTAAGAGATTGAAGAATAATAAAGAATACAAAGAAGTTGGTGGATGTAGCCCCACGTTGGGGTGAACCACGTATATCTTGTGTCTTTGGTTGGTTTTGTGTTGTATCGTTTATGTTATGAATATGCTCAGTGATTTTATTATTATGTATGATAGATAGATCTGTTGTTTCTTAGTGATTTACTTGTGAATGAATGTTAAATCTAACTTAATGGTATGTGCTCAATGCTATGTGTTAATCTTTGTTGTTATTGCATCGATCTCTATTAGGGTATGTTCTACGATGTTATTAAAGCTAATAAATAATGCATATCATGTTCTAAGTGTTAATAGAATACTCTGCGAAGTGTTGCTATCAAAGATCTATGTCCCATCTTGGTTACAGACACCTTCTTCCTATAACCCCCTCTGCTTCTACCTCGGGTGAGACTTTGCTTGCTTTGCAGGTGTTGTCGAAAGGGCCGATACTTAGGGTTTTGTTGGTGCATTGTTGAAGCGTTGAACCCTGGGTCTGCCCCTGTGCCAACAAATGGTTCCATTGCCAGGACCTGAAACTGTGATTGTTGGGAACTGAAGTAAAGAAAAGAAAATCACTATGCATAGATCTATTGCTGAAGTGCGCAGTACTCTACTTGACTTGCGAAGCTCTGTGCTAAGAAAGAAATCTAATTCAAAGAAAAGAGGTCAAATCCAAAGAAAGGTAAATCTTTGTGCTTTGGTAAAAGTAAGATAAGTGAAAGTTTTTGTTTTGAAAGCATGAATTTAAGTATGTTATGTCCTAGTCTGAAAGCTAGGGTGCAGTTGGAAGAAAGAGTTGATCTAAGTAAAGCTAATAGAAATGAAGAAAGATATGTTATTCCTATGCATAGAAAGAGTTTTTGGACTAATAAGTGGATGTAGGAACCTAGAAAGAATTTTTCCAGATTGCAGGTCCAGCACTGTGATCTTAGTGCGCAGTACGTAAGAGGTTGGGGAACATACAAGAGGAAAAGAGGATTGACATTGTGTTATAACTGTAGAAGATCGATACATATTGCGAAGGAATGTCCTGGTACGGGTCCTATTTTTCTTTGTTGTAAGATTGTTGGTCATGAGGTTGAAGATTGTCCAAGGATGATTGTTAAAGTTGAACGAATGAATATGAGACAAGAAAACTATGAAGTAAGTCAAGAGACTAAGAGCATTTTAGAGAATCATAAAGAGAAAGAATCAGAGAAATCTCAGACTATGTTATTATAGTTGAAATAAACGATGGATGTTCACAAAGATGTTAGTTTACCAGAGATCTTGAAAGTAAAAAAATGCATAAGTACAAGAATAGAAGACTTTGACATAGACTGTGTCTTGGATGAAGAAACACGAGTGAATATTATGATAGAAGGAACTTGGAAAATTTTGGGAGAACCTATTGTGGTACTTTCATTAGGAAGGATAGGCTTGTTTAAGGGTAAGATGATAACTTTATGTGGAAGAGTTACTAATGTACCTATTATTGTTCATGGAACAGTGACTGAAGAGGAATTTGAAGTCATTAAGTTTGTTGGGGACAACGCCCCTTTCCCACTTTTACTAGGTAATACTTGGATCGAGGAACATTAGATCAAAAGGAAAGTAGAGGAAGAAGCTACAGAAAAGAAAAAGAAAGAACTAAGGGATTTCATAGCTAGAAAAATAGATCGACTAATAGAAGAACGAGAGGATCAGTCGAAGCAACAGAACAAAATAACAACGTAGGAAGGACAGAAGGCAAGAGAACTAGATGTCAAGATTGAAAGAATGCAAGAAGGTTTAGAGGACCTATCCATTCATGAAAGAATTATATCCACCCAAAAAGTATTAATAGAAGGGATATTAACTTCAAACCCTTTAAAGGCACATCAGCAATGCGAAGTCACTACACTAGGAGAAGATAAAAATAAGAATGGAAAGAGGAATCCAGAAACAAACAACGACACTCAAATCATAGGAAAGAAGGAAAGGAAGATAAATAAAAATAAAGCTAAGAGGGAAAAGCTAGAGGAAGATACAAAGAACAGATGGAATAATTCACAGACTGGAACCTTGCAGGAGGCAGGTTCGCGGGATCTGAGCTTCACTGGAACAGCAAGACCGCACAGAATGGGACTTTGCCCTGACGAATCTATATGATCGTTGGAGGCACCCCGACCATTAGAATGACGCTCTGAAATGGTTATAAAACACATTTATGGGTGGATGGAGCTCTCTTAGATGTTGAGACTGCGCCATAATGTACAAATTTGCATTGATGGAAGAATTCCTTCTCGTTGGAAGAATATGTTACAAGACCCCACTTATTTAACCCGTCGGACACTGCGTCGTGACCACTTTTTACCACCCATGATTAACTGAGCTAATAGAGAATTGTCTAAGTTTTGAGTTGTGTTATCAGAAGTGAGACCTCGTCATTCATTTTCTACCCCACCTATCTGTTCTCCTACCCCGACTTGTCCATTTAAGAGTGAGAATGTTGAGCGAACCTACTGAATTAGAGAATTCTTTCGAGGAGGTGCTCAAGAAGATAATGACCGATAGATAGTTATTTGAAGGTGTCCAGGCATCGTTGACCAGGGGACTGCAGGCTTCCCCTTCGACTGGATGTCGTTCTTGCCGTGTCAACCCTGCGACTGAGTAGTGAAGCAAGCATCGTGGCAATCTGGCTAATGTGAAGAAGATCCCATCCATCCTACCAGACTATATCCCACCTTTGGCTGGCGTAGTTAACTGTGACAACATTCCACGAGACTATGAGTACACCTTGTTCACTGTGTACATTTTAAAAGGAATACACATAGTAGGGAGCCAACTAGGATAGATCTCGTTGCTAAAGAACATCGACTTCAACCTAGGAGATAGAAAGAATTATGCTATGCTCACACCCCATCGATACTTGATGAAATCAATTGGGAAGAAGCCTCACCTCATCTCCCAGCCATGGATTAAGGGACTGGCGCAGTCCACTATGCTAAATGTGATGAAAGTTCCCCATTTTGGCTGTCACCAGGAGGTTAACACTTGTGTTAAACTTCTCTTGTCATGCTATCATGGCAGATACATGTGGCTCGAATAGAGGACTAATGTGGATCCATCACTGATCCACCATATTACAAGATTAATCATGAAGGGACCTGACCCTCAACAGTTTTAGGGAAGGCCACGGACCTCTCCCTGGCACAACGCATCAAGGAATCTTACGATGAAGTTGAAAAAGGAAAGTGAGGCTACAAGGTAGCCTCTATACAGGATGGCGCAGTGTGCCTCACTTTCCAACTCATAGCTGGCAAGCTTGTCAAGAAGAATCGCCCCACACAGGTCACTGGGTTCGTGGTGGACCTCGCAGGAAAATGTGTGGAGGGTATGCAGATGAATTGGGTGAGTTACCTTGTCAATGAACTGGAGGAAGACTGTCGTGAAGCTCAGGATTTGGGATACGAATTCCACTTCAGCTAGTTAATCATTTTGATCGCATTTCTCCCTTGGAAAATGCTTGAAGGAGCCACATTTTTGGAGATCGAACCATCAGAGCCATTGGCCACTAGGTTTTCTACCTTGTGGCACACCAATGACATGACAAATAAGTGACAATCTAACGTTGTGTTTCATGCCTATTATCAACAACTGAAGGTTTCCATTCAGTCATTTCCACGCATGACACCACGCACCCTGCACCAATACAAACCAATAACGAAGTTCAATGTATATCTGCATTTTATCTATATCACCATGCACATATATGAGAACAAGGAAGAGTTACAATCGTACTATAAGCTAACAGATGAAGACGTGGAGCAGATCACCAAAGAATGGCCAGAGGAGTTCCTTGTACTTGTCACTGATGCAGAAATATCTGACACTAACACCATAGAAAGCCCCATGGTCACCCAAGTTGAGCATGTTGGATAGTCCAGTGGGACAAAGAAGAAGAATAAACAAGAGGAAGTCTAGGATATAGAGACCGATGAGGAGGACAACACCTCTGAAGAAAATGGATATGACTCACTAGAAGGAGGAGGAAACAAAGAAGATGGACAAGGAGGAGGGGATGATAAAGGAGGAGGCGAAGCTACACCGACAAAACATCCCCCTAATGAAATAGTAACACTACAGAAGAGGAAGGTTTCTCTGCAAAAACCTTCAGTAAGAAAGAAGGTGTGCGCTAGTAAGCCCCAATTAGAAGAAATGCTCACTGAAGACGGCATCAGTTTGGTCTGCAGAGCCATGGAGGATGCTTCTGAGGACATCTTGCAGAGATATGGAGCAAAGAAGGAGGATTTGTATGGAAGGATTGAGAAGGAAATAAAGGAAATACAGCAAGCTATTTGTTTGGTCTGCGTAGTACCTACTGCACCTTCCTTGTCATAGAATGCAAAATTGGGTGATGAACCAGCCCAATTGAGAAGACTAGAAGATGTCACAGAGGCTCGACTTCAGAAAATCTGGGAAGAAAATGAGAAGGCTACAGAAGCCTTGAAACAAGAGAAATATGAAGTCTTAGAGAAATTATGAGTAGCGCGGTATAGTGTAACCGTGTATGAAAGTGAGAGAGAAGAGTTTTTTGTGATACTCCAGGAGGAAAAAATGAAGCTATAGAAAGAAAAGGAGAATTTGCTTGCATAACAGACTGTGGTCAAAGAAGTGGTAAATAAAGCATGTCACTTTGTGCCTCGCTTGGAATAGGAGGAACACGAGTTGGTCAAGGCTCAAGTAGTGAATCTCGCTGAAACCATCCAGCAGCTTCAAGCAAGGATAACAGAGTTGGAGGTCCAAGTAGTACTGAGCACCCCACAGGTAGTGTGTGATTAGAGGGAGGAAACCGCCAAGAACATAGTAATAAGGATAAGGGCCCTCACCTCAAAGTGAAAACAATTGAGCGATAGAATCACGCATACTTATGAACGCGTCGCAAAAGATCTAGATATAAGAAAACTGGAATCCCAGTTATAGGAGGTGCAATAGGAGGCATTCTCTGTGCAAGCACAGATGAAGCTACTCATCACAGTTGAAAGAATGAAGAGATCTCAAGAACAGCGTGCAGTGTAGCAACAGATTATTACCATCTAGGTTAGGGTTATAGAAGTTATGCAGAAGCTGCAACCTATGCAGGAAAAAGCCTGCAAGGTGTTTGAAGAAATTGATGGACAAGGATCGCAATTGGACCAAGTGGTTGCAGCAATGGAATAGCGCCTGGAAGGGCCTATTACATCCAGGAGCTCACTGAGTAGGAGGCTCATACAAAGTAGCAAGTCGAGGCAGCTCGAGTGAAGCTTGAGGCCTTTGAAGCAACATTGCTCAGACTTGAGTGACTAGGGATGAGTCACGGGTGAGTGTTGGGGGTCGATTGGCCCTCGACCAAGTTTTGAGGAAACCTTGTTTAGGTTTGACCACTTTTTGGACTTCGACACATTGGTCGAGAAAGGAGTGCCCAGGTGGAGCTAAGATCACGGATCTCACCGATTTTGCGGGCTATGTGGACCCAGTAAGGGGTCCTCTAGGGTTTTGAAATGGGTTATGGGATGTTGGCCCATGGGGTTTACCCATGATTAGGCCTTATTGTAAGGGTTTGTAGAAGTATAAATAAGTAAGAATGTATTGTAGAAGAGAGTGTGAAGCGAAGTCTTGGTAGATAAGTGCAAGTGCTTTGTGCAACAGAATGTATATGTGTTAAGGCTTTGTGCTCGCTAGTGAAGTAGGCTCTATGCCTTGACCTAGTTTTGGAAGGAGGATATGGTGCTCAATGTGAATATATCTTGTCTTGTGTGAATATTGGCTCTATGGCTTGGTGCATAGGATAAAATGAATGTAATATATTGAAGAATAATAAATAAGACAAAGTAGTTGGTGGACGTAGCCCCACACTAGGGTGAACCACGTATATCTTGTGTCTTTGGTTGGCTTTGTGTTGTATTGTTTATGTTATGAATATGCTCATTGCTTTGATTATTATGTATGATAGATAGATCTGTTGTTTCTTAGTGCTTTACGTGGGAATGAATGTTAGATATAATTCAATGCTACGTGCTCAGTGTTATGTGCTAATCTTTATTGTTATTGCATCGATCTCTATTAGGATATGTTGTGCAATGTTATTAAAGCTAATAAACTAATGCATGTCATCTTCTAAGTGTTAATAGAATACTATGTGAAGTGTTTCTATCACATATATGTGTCCCATATTGGTTACAAACACCTGCGTCATGTAACCCCCCCTGCTTCTACCTTGAGTGAGACTTTGCCTGCTTCGCAGGCGTTGCCAAAAGGGTCGGTAGTTAGGGTTTTTTTGGTGCGTTGTTGAATTTTTGAACCGTGGGTTTTCCCCTGTGCCAACAACAACAAACAATTATTATACAATTCATACTTACAGCAACAAAGAAACACCATGCCCAAACCGCCAGTGTGTGAATCTTTTGAAAACAAAGACTCCATCCAATCGGCTATTGGATCATGAAACTCATGACAAAAAAAAATTGGGCTGATCCAAAGGACAAGGATACCACTATACTAAATCTTCTATGTGAATAACATTATGATCTCTCCTATTCTAAAAAACAAAAGATTGTTGCAATATATTTCCATCATTGTCAAATATTTCAAGTGAAGGCTGAAAATGAAGCTTGTCTTCGTGATCTTTTGGAGTAGTAAGTATATTTTAAAATTTATCATAAACAGGTAAAATGTGAACACATAAAAGCTCGGGGACCTGCTTATCATCCTTCTCTTCAATCACAGGTGAAAACAAATCGTAGGAAACCTCTTGAAAGACCCGAGGAAAATATTCTTCTGCAACTATTTCTTCACGAAAGGCATCATTTTTATAGCTATCATACGTTGATATGTACATTAGTTCTTTGGAATATGAATACTTAAAAGAAATAACTTGATCTTCATGAAAATTTGGAGCATCCCCAAAAATGATAAAGACATTCGAGTCAAGGAAAAATGTGTCTACATTGTTTCTATCACCAACATCCTTATCTTTAAAACAATTAATAAGCTCATCTTTCAAAACTAAAGAACTAGAGAAGGTTTTACATTGGGATGTTTCCTCCTCTACATGCTCAATATTTTTTTCTGCTTCATCCTTATAACCAGAAGAATTACTAAATGAATTTTGGATGTAGAATTCAAATTCTTTACAACAGTTTTGAAAATTTCCCCTTCCTCTTTCCTTTCTTTGAATACAGGTAGAAAATCTCCCCATTCTGATATATGAGGTACTGAATGTGGGAAACCAATAATTGTAGAAAATTTAAGAGGTGCAAACCTCTGAGACAAAAGAGCAGCAAATTCCTTTGACATTTTGAAATTGTGGAGTCGCCACTAGATCTGTCCTTCATGGAGTCGTTAGGTGAATGATGCAATTTTTACTATGTCAACAACCTTTTTTCACCATAAAATACTAGATCTAAGATTTTTCATTCTCCTTGGGAAAATCTTCAACTTCATCCCCTGCAATGACACCAAAAATGTTAGCACTAGAAGTCACACTTAGACTGTTGTAGGTGTAATCCTAATACCCATCATAATTTGAATAATTAAATCCATTTTATGGTTGGTGGATTAGAAAGAAAGAGAGCAGTTGACTGTCTGTAGAGACATTCCATGGAGTCATAACTTTTTGCAGATCAAAGGTAATCAAGTTGCCTACCATAAAAAAGGGCTATATAATGATGAACTGAATAATGAATTAGATAATACTAAGAATAAATATTCATCAAGCAATGATCCTCTTTGCAAAATGAATAAAAAGAATACTTGAACATAAATCATGAAAGAAGGCAATCATTGCAAATCCTTTGCAGCTCATGAATATCCTACCCATGAACAACCATTGATCCTCAATATCTTAAATTCATTCAATAAATATGCAAATGTAAAATGTAAAACAGAGAAAACACAATTTGATAGTAACAACTCTCATGAATCTCAAATGGTAGAAATGTTACATTCCGATATGCCCAACAGGCTTACAAATCAACATACACAACTAAACTGCCTCAATATCTCCCCTAACTCTCTCCAGTCCCTATTTGGAGTCATATCACTCATTAAATAGAAAATTACATCAATAATATCTCTAGGAAGTCGCAGCCTACTCCATGCATTGGATTCTATGCATTAGAGATATGAGGCAAACAAAAAAACCAACTAATTCCTTGATTCCTAGAAATTGCCTTTTAGAATAAATGCAACTGCAGCCAGCTCATTGAATGGAGATTTAGTGGAGCTGAATCTTAGATACAAGTGTCCCTTGGTGTCTAATTGATCTCTGATAACACATTCGAACCTCCTCATACAAGTGGCAGTTGTTGGCATAGGGGCAGACCTAGGGTTCAATGCTACAACAGCGCACCAACAAAACCCTAACTATTGGCCCTTTCGGAAACACCTGCGAAGCAGATGAAGTCTCACCTGAGGTAGAGGCAGGGGTGGTTGCAAGACTCAGGTGTCTGCAACCTTAGCTGGGACACAGATCTGTGATTATCAAACTTAGCAATCACCTAGCATAGATTATTCATCAATATTCAACACTTATGATACTTTGCAGATAGCACAGAGCATCGCAGTATGTACTTAGATCTAAGATAATTCATCACTTAGCCACAACAAGATAGATTAGATTTGGCAGATCAAGCACTAAGCATCTCACATACCAGATCTAACATTCATTCATATCTTAGAAGCACAAAGCATAAATAGATCTATCTAAGCACATCAAAGCACTTAGCAAAGGAAGAGACAAACACATCAGGTCGAGGCACAGAGCACAACACATAGATTTACCATGGTTCACCCCCACCTTGGGGCTACATACACAAAGTCTTCTTCTTTATTAGCTTCAGTTAATCAGGTTACAACACAAAGCCATCCGAATACCTCTTAGCATAGGACAGAAGATCTGCGCATCTTGCTAGATCCTGCTTCCTTGCGCTAAAAGCATAGAGCCTTCTACAATATCCTGCACTTAGTCTCTTACAGTATGCACAAATCATTTATAATCATTACCAGCACTTAGCACAACTCGCAACTCTTCGATCACATAGATCGCACTCTACTACTCTTCTCCCCCCCCTTTTTCACTTACTTCGCCTATACATCTATTTATACATACAACAGTGGGCCTAAGCATGGGTAAGCCCATGGGTCAACATCCCTTTCCCATTACATTATCCCCAAAAACCAAAAAAGGACCCAAAAAGGGGTCTAGCTTCCATGATTTTTGCTTCGCGTTGTGCTCTATCTTTGACAAGTTGTCGAAGTCCCAAAAATGGTCAAATGTGACCAAGTGTTCCTCAAAACTTGGTCAGGGCCAACAGGCCCCCAACACTCACCTGTGACACGTCCCGAGTCACTTAGTTCTGGGTAACTTTGCCTCAAAGGTCTCGAGCTTGGCTCAAGCTTCTTCGACTTGTCTCCGTGTTACTGCTTCTTGCTCATCGAATTCCTGAACAACCGCTTCGCTGATCGGTCCTTCCAATTCTTACTAAATTGTAACAACTACTTGTTCTAGTAGTGTTTCTTGGCCTTCAATTTCTTCAAACAGTAGGTAGGTTGCCTCTTGGCTCGACTGGATTTTCTGGGTGACTTCCATCACTCTATTCTACATGTTAAGAACAATTTGTTGGGCAGTGCGATGTTCCTGGGATCTCTTCATCCTCTCGATGAGTGACAGGATCTTGAGTTGCACCTGTACTGTATTTGCATGCTTCTTTGCTTCCTGGAGTTGGGACTCTATTTTCTTCAACTCTGGTCTTCATATAGTTGTTCATATATCTGCGCACTTCTGCTACTTAGTTGTTTACATTATGTAGAAAGTGTTTTAATCCTCTCGACTACGCTCTAAGAATTCAATTCTCGTTGGTCGCACACTTCTTATGGAGTCTATGGTATGGTCTAAAGCTCTAATTCCATGACCCTTTGTTGAAGTTGTTGAATAAATTCAACCAGCTTCATCACTTGGCGCTCTATGGGCTCTTCGGCCTTCTGGTCTAAGTTGGTCATAGAGTGAAATGATCTATTGACTGCTTCTTCAATTCCTATCTTCTTTGTGAGCAACTGCTCTTTCTCTTTTTGGATATTCACTCTGTCTTCTTCAAATTTTTCTTGGAGAGCATTCTTCTCTTGTTGTGCAGCTTGGAGTTGTTAAATAATTTCCTCCTGTGCTTTCTTTAGGGCCTGGGCGGCCTACGCTTTTTCTTCCTGAGCATGTCGAAGGCATACTTCGACTGTATTAGCAATCTTTTGGAGTTGAACCAATTCATCTCCCACTTCTGTTGTTCCTTTTGGCAGAGGTGCATTAGAGATTGCTCGGCTAGACTATAGTGCTTGTTGTACTCCTTGGAGGGCGATCTCAATTTGGCTATACATTTGTTCCTGATTCACGTCCTGCTTCTCTATAATTTCCTTTGAAGCATCATTGACCACTGAAACAATGAAATCAAAGTCATCCAACGTGAGGGCAGTTCGCATCTTGGTTGCAGGGGTTCTTGGTTTCTTTCTAGAGAAAGATTTCAGAGGTGAGACCTTCCTTTTCTTCGATGAGTCTTCTTCATCCCTAGGTGGTGGTACTTCAACTTTCTATTGTTCAGTTTCTGTACCTTCTTCATCATCACCTTCTTCATCTAGTGTAATGGAAGTCATCCTTACAGATAGGCTATCAACATCTTGGACTTCTTCAGTCTTCTTCGTCGTCTTTTCTTTCTTTGTCTTACTAGGCCCATGTGTATCCTGTGCAGTTATGGGGCTATCAATGTCGGACATTTCTGTGGGGTCTGCTGAAACAAGGAGGTCTGTTGACCATTCCCTAGTGATCTCTTCCAGGTCTTCTTCTGTCAGCTTATAATAGACTGAAGTTGTTCCTAGTGCTCATCAGCGCGTGGGGTTAGGTATATAAAGTGGCAGTCTGCGCTGAACTTTATCAGAGGTCGAAATCTCTGTAAAGTGTTCGAGGTTATGCGAGGTTCACTCCTTATGGTTGTTTTCAATTTGTTATAGTACGCATGGAAAATGACATTCTATTGCCATCGTTTGCTCATGTCGTTTGAGTACCATAATGTACTGAACTTCGTGGCTAGTGGCTCAAAGGGGTCAAGGTCTGGGAAGGTTGTGCCTCCCAGTAGCTTCCATGAAACAAAAGTGATCAGTATCAGTAGCTAGCTAAAATGGAATTCATGCCTTTGATCCTGGGCTTCTCTGCAGTCAATCTCTAGTTGATTCACCAGGTACTTCATCCAATTCATCTGTAGTCCCTCTGTGCACTTTCCTGCGAGGTCAGCTACAAAGAAAGATACTTGTGTTGGTCGATTGTTGTGTACCAACTTCCCTGCAATTAGTTGGCATGCGAGGTGCACTACACCACTTTCAATAGAAGCTACCTTGTAGCCTCTTGCGCCTTTCTCAACATCGCCATAGGCTTCTTTGATCTTCTGCCCAAGAGCGCGGTCTGTGGTCTTTCCAAGATAGTACTCATGGGGATCAGGGCCCTGCATGCTAAGCCCAGTGATCCTATTGATCAGCGTCGAATCAACAGTTATGCGACGGTCTAACCACAGGTATCCTCTATGGTAACTTGCTAGCAGCAATTTTACACAAGCATTCACCTCCTGGTGTCTGCCGAAGTGCGGTATTTTCATAACGTTGATAAAAGTAGACTGCACGAGGTTCATCATCCATTGTTGAGGGATGCGCTTCGAATTCTTGCCCTTAGTTCTCGTCAAGTACTTATACGAGGTGAGCATGTTGTAAAATTTACGGTCCCCAAGGTTGAAGTCGCAAAACTTCAACGTTGTAACCTTGTCTTGATCTGCGCGGTAGGTGCGTACTCTTTTCGGTAGATATGTAGTGACTAGGGTGTATTCAAAGTCTCTATGGACACTATCCCTATTAATCTCACCACTCAAAGGGGGTATGTAAACTGGTAGGATGGATGGCACTAACTTCGCATTGGCTATGTCATCCTTATGCTTAGTTCTTCTCTCTGCGTCGGCTCGAGATATTCTTGCTCGATTAGTCGACGAGGAGGCTTTCACTCCTCTCATCGATGATGCTTGGACTCCTATGGACATTCTTCTTTCCAACATGACTCTCTTAGTCATTAAATTGAGAAGGACCTCTATGACGGATTCCTCAAGTGCGGTGATCTCATCGGACATACGCACTCGGGAAACATAATCAGGGTCATAATGATCTCAAAATACTACACTAGGATGAACAATCTGTTTGCAATTATCACTGCAGACAATCACTAGTTCTGCGGGCTTCAACTTTTCAGTTTGCAAAAGTGTTCTTCGGGCACAACGCGATGAGATAAATAGGAAATTCGTCAATGGTCTGCTTGCAACAGGTATGAAGCTTCCATGAACATTGATCCATCTGTTATGGCATGGTCCAACGGTCTGGTGGTGATCCTTTAATGCATTTTTGTCCGTTCAGGGCGGAAGTCGAATGGGTATATCGGTCCAACGGCTATATCGCTTCGCCATGGCGGAGTGCCATATGTCGTTGTTCTGATATCTTGGTGAAGCTCAATTCCTATGATTTTTCCTTCTACGAAGTTTCCTCTGGAATCTTCTGTAACTTTTCAATCTTGGATCTCTTCTTACTTATCTTCCTAGCCTTCTTCCCAGTGAGCTTCATCCCGGTCATCCTTTTTCCATTCTGATTCTTATCTTCTCTCGCCATAGCCACTTCGTGATGATGAGATTCTTTCTTTAGATCCAAGGGTAATACTCCTTCATCATATGGATTAGGTATTTTGGTCTTCTGTGGTTCCTCTAATTCTCTTATAGCTTCGACATCTAAGTCCCTAGTGTTCAATAGCTTAGATATGTTCTCTTGTTATTCCATCAAGTAGGCGATCCTTCTAGTCATAAATTCCATGAGTTCTTGCTTCTTCTGCTCTAAGGCTTCATTTTCTTCTTTTCTCTGGATCTGGTCTTTTTCAATCCATATCTTGCCTAACAAAGCTAGAAATGGGGCATGGCCCTCAATAAATTTAATAACTTTGAATTCTTCCTTTGTCAAAGCTCCATGGGTACTCATATCTATCTGGGTAATCCTGCCACATAAGGTTACCATTTTTCCTTTAAACAACCCTATTTTTCCTAGTGAAGGAACCATAGCAGGCCTTCCTAGGGTTTCCCAAGTACTTTCTGTCATAATGTTCATCTTTGTTCCCTCATCCAGAGCACAGTCAATGTCGGAGTCTCCTATTCTTACTTTGATTTTCTCCTTTTCTTTGAAGATCTCTGACAAACTAACATCTTTATGTTCATCCAGGGTTTCTTTCATTTTCAGTAACATAATCTCTAATTCTTTCTGGGGTTATTCTATAATCTTAGTCTCTTGATATCCTTCAGAGTCTGCTTGCTCCATATTCATCTTTTCAAGTCTAACAATCATTCTAGGGAAATCCAGTACTTCATGGTCCATAGCCTTACAACAGAGGCAACTAGGGTTTCTCCCAGGGCATTCCTTAGCAAGATGTCATGGTCTTCTGCAACTCTAACAAAGAGTTAATCCTCTCTTTTTCTTCAATGATCCCCAACTTTTCTTGTACTGCTTGCTAGGGTCATAATGGCTAGCCTACAAAAATTTCTTTCTAGGACCCTGCATCCATTGGTTAGTCCAAAAATTATTTCTATGCATAGGTATAACATATCTTTCATTATTCTTATCAAATCTATTCATATCAAACGTTCTTTCATCTAGCAATGCCCTATTTTTCAAGCTAGGAAAAAATCTATCAATCATACCTAAATCCATACTTTAGAAACAAAAAATTTCACTTCTTTTACTTTTACAGGGCACAAAGCTTCCAGATCTAAGAACTTTTAACTACTCTTACCTTTATCAAAGCACAAAGCTTACAGATCTTACTTATTTTCTTTAGTATCAACCTCTTTTCTTCCAGATCTGACTTCTTTCCTTTAGATCTGTCCTTCCTTATTGAGCACAGAGATTTCCAGATTAAGTGGATCATTGCGCACTAGGGCATAGATCCATGCACAGAGCTGTCACAATTTCAGGACAAATCTTTGCACAAAGCTTCTTCTGTTCAATTCCCAATAATCACTGTTTCAGGTCCTGGCAATGGAACCATTTGTTGGCACAGGGGAAGACCTAGGGTTCAATGCTACAACAACACACCAACAAAAACCTAACTACCAGCCCTTTCGGCAACACCTGCGAAGTAGATGAAGTCTCACCCAAGGTAGAGGCAGGGGTGGTTGCAAGACTCAGGTGTCTGCAACCTTAGTTGGGACACAGATCTGTGATTATAACACTTAGCAATCACCTAGCATAGATTATTCATCAATATTCAACCCTTATGATACTTTGCAGATAGCACAGAGCATTGCAGTGTGTACTTAGATCTAAGATAATTCAACACTTAGCCACAACAAGATAGATTAGATTCGGCAGATCAAACACTAAGCATCTTACATACCAGATCTAACATTCATTCATATCTCAGAAGCACAAAGCATAAATGGATCTATCTAAACACATTAAAGCACTTAGCAAAGGAAGAGACAAACACATCATGTCAAGGCACATAGCACAACACACAGATTTACCATGGTTCACCCCCACCCTGGGGCTATGTCCACAAAGTCTTCTTCTTTATTAGCTTCAGTTAATTAGGTTACAGCACAGAGCCATCCAAATCCCTCTTCACATAGGATAGAAGATATGCGCAGCTCGCTAGATCCTTCTTTCTTGCGCTAAAAGCATGGAGCCTTCTACAATATCCTGCACTTAGTCTCTTACAGTATGCACAAAGCATTTACAATCATTACCAACACTTAGCACAACTCGCAACTCTTCGATCACATAGATCGCACTCTACTACTCTTATCCCCGCCCCTTTTCACTTACTTCGCCTATACATCTATTTATACATACAACAGTGGGCCTAAGAATGGGTAAACCCATGAGCCAACATCCCTTTCCCATTACATTATCCCCAAAAACCCAAAAAGGACCCAAAAATGGGTCTAGCTTCCACAATTTCCGCTTCGCATTGTGATCCATCTTTGACAAGTTTTCAAAGTCCCAAAAACGGTCAAATATGACCAAGTGTTCCTCAAAACTTGGTCAGGGCCAACAACATCCCTCTTACAACTCATATTTATCATACTGTTAGAGTTTGCAGTGCAATTTCAGGATTCGCTGCAAACTTTCCTGTATGTGATGATTTCAACTTTTCTCCCAAATGAAGAACTGATTCAGACTGATTTTTGGTTAGAAAGTAAATGATATTATGGTTCATCTCCAAAAACAAACTCAAAAGAACCCAGATCGACATTTAAAAGTTATGATGAAAATACAATTTTGTTGAGTTTGCAGCACGCAATCGAGTTCCTAGTGTGCAGTCAAGTTTACAGCGTGTAACCGCGTTTGAAGCGCGCAATTGAGTTTGCAGCATGTGGTTGAGTTTGCAGCATGCAGTAAAGTTTGTAGCGCACAGTTTATTTTGTAGCATACAGTTGCAAATGGAAATGAAGATAAGAACTAATAAAGCTTCCTTTTGAAACTGACCCTTGGAGATGTTAGATGATGGCCAGGTGCTGAAAAAAGTATCGGTTCTTACAAAACCCATGATAAAGAGTCATGCCCCCATTAATATCACTTTTTCCACACATATTAGAGAGGGGCCCACTTGGAAAGCACTCCTAAACTTGAGGTACAATTCACCCAATAGGTCACTTTGTCAACCCTCCCATACCAAAAATTGGAAAATTGCATAGGGTATTTGAGCACTTTTTTATTTTGATGATGTAATTTGGATGTACATGCTCAAACTACTCTTTTATTGATTTTATTTACTTATCATGATGCATTTGACTTGAGATCCTTAGAGGGCGTATTCATTTTCTTTGCAGGACCTAGTTGGTGGATAGATTTGGAAGAACAAGCATAGCTTGGGCTTCCTTGGGGCTTGAATCCCACAGGTTGGATGTCATGGCTCACATATCAAATGATGATAAAATCCTTAGTTTGTTGCTAAAGTCTAATGCTTTCATACTTGTTTTATGCTAGTGATTGCTAGCCATTCTCTTGCATCATTTACTTGACTTTAGAATCTTGTTTAGCGGCTCTAATAATCATTTATTTTTTGATATATATCTTTGTTTAATTTTTCAAATATGGACAACAAGCTTAACTTGATTGTCCACTTAACACGTAGCTTGTATACTTGGTGTTTCTTGTATCTCACGCAGGTACCATCATCATCTATAGGTACTCAAATTTCTTGGCAACCATTGACCACTACCGAGACTCATTTCCAAGTTACTTTCCATTTAGAAAATTGACCTATAGGGGAATCCATTCATAAGTATCACTTTCCTTCTCATTTCCCCCCTGGGTTCACTCGATATTCCCCCTTTGTGTCGGATTTATCCTTCACTAAAGTGAGGGGAGGTATTATCTGAGGTGATAGTGGGTAAACACTCCCACTGTTGTCGCCATCCAATGGATTAGGTCGGGATTTTCCAAAACTATAGTTTGCACGATATAAATACATGTTTGTAATTTTATGACTTTACCCACAAATTGGTGGATTTTACCCATGAAATCTTGTTGAGGAAGGGAAAAAAAAGAGGAAAATAGTGGGCATAAAAGGAGGACACACACAATTGAGTGTGGGGAAGGAAATATGAGTGGAGAGAAGTGTGGGAAACTCCTCTAGTTCTGAGAAAACAAAGAGAAGAGAAGAAACATGTATTTTTGGTACAGGAACCATTGGAAACCATCTTCAAATTAGGTTTATAAACGAGGCTACAAAATTTTAGTGATTGGCAAAGAAATCATGAAGGAACTAAGAGGGGAGGGTGCTGAGGGACTATTGGGAAATGAAAGGCCTCCCATGTGTTGTGTATGATAGTTGATGAAGCTCTTTGTGTAAAGAACATCCATTTAAAAACTTGACCTATAGGGGAATCCATTCATAAGTATCACTTTCCATCTCATTTTCCCCCTAGGGTCACTCAGGATTCCCCCCTTGTGTTGGATTTATCCTTCACTAAAGCGAGGGGATGGTTTATTTGAGGTCATAGTGGGTAAACTCTCTCACCTTTGTCGTCATTCAGTGGATTGGATCAATATTTTTCCAACATATAGTTTGCATGATAAGAATACTCATCTTGAAGTTTCTGACTTGACCCATGAATTGGGGGATTTGACCCATGAAATCTTGTTGAGGAAGGAAAGAAAAAGAGGAAAATTGTGGGTAGAAAAGGAGGAAACACACAATTGATTATGGGGAAGGAAATATGAGTAGAGAGGAGTGTGGGAAACTTTTCTGGTTCTAAGAAAACAAAGAGAAGAGAAGAAACATGTTTTATGGGTGCAAGAACCATTGGAAACAATATTCAAATTAGGCTGATAAACAAGGCTACAAAATTTTAGTGATTGGTTGAGAAATCACGAAGGAACTAAGGGGGGAGGGTGTCGAGGGATTGTTGGGCAGTGAAAGGTATCCCATGTGTTTTGTATGATAATTGTTGAAGATCTTTGTTTAAAGAGAAACCCCCTAGATTGAGGAATTGGTTTGTTGAGCTCGTGTAGGTGAAGGAGAGTGGCCTTCATCTGGTCTCATATGGTGAGTAAAATAATTCCTCTCATGGCATCATACTCTAGCTATGGGGTGACCAACTGAGAAAACACCAAGAGAAGTTGTGCCTATGGTTGGGTGGAAAGTGGCACACCCTTCAACAGTTGTCAGTTGTTTCTAAGTTTCACATAAGTTGTTTTCTATGTTTTGTATTGTCATGACTAGTTTATTTTATACTATGGATTTCTTGTGATAGATGATTGCAAAATTTATTATCGTGTTCAAATGATAGAATTGTCACTTTGATTTTCTGGTTGGCCAGGAAATCTGAAATAAAGTTGGAAAACTTATTATGTTGATTGGTTTTCTTCTTGTCTCTGTTTGGAAATGAAAATTGTTAATATTGGGTTCTGACTTAAAGTAGTAACAATGTGATGGTTGAGCACTTGTAGTAGTCTATATGAACAAATCCCCAAGTAACAGTAAAGTGAAGACACTAAAATCCTCACAAAACAACTTGGTAATTATGAAAAAACAATTTATGTTAGAAACTTAAAGGCTGGGAAGCTAGATTTTGTCTCTCTGTTGGTCTGGAAAGTCTACTAAACTCATAACTTGAAGGAAGTTTAGACCCCTCATTGATACGAAAGAAATAATCCAAATTCTAAGGAGAGGAAACATATCTAAAAAATGAATAAGAAAGAATGAGAAATGAAAATTTGAGTTTTAAATTTGAAATAAGTGAAAATTAGAATTTGGTAAAAAGATGAAATTTTACCAGAAATTACATAGTAAATTAGATGTCCAAAGGGGAAAGATTTGGGAATAGTAACTATTCTATGAAAATAAAAAGAAGATGCAAGTAAATAGAATATTAGTAAATTCTGGTAAAAACATAGTTTTACCATGGATAATTTTATTTCCAAGAAATGTAATATTCTGGAAAATAATTTAAACATATAATTTGCATAAATTTATAAATGTAAATATGCAATTCTATGTTTTCTGGACAAAGTTAAACAAATGGTAAAGTCTAGAAACTAATGGAAAATACCTAAAATTTCCATTTAAATGTTCTAATACTTCAATAATAAGGATGGAAACTATCATACCACAACCAGAAATTTATGCTTGATGCATGAGTAATGTAAAACTTGAAATCTTTCCCTTCTATGGAAAAGTTTAAATTGTGCTAATATTTTCCTAGTTTTAATAATTTTTCCATGCATATGTGTCTCAACACTCCTGTAAGAATTATGGTAAACACATTATTTTTATTTATTTATTAAATTCCCGTGAAATATACGTTCCTTCTCTCTCAATGTATAAATATTTATATTTATGAAAATAATAATTCCATTAAAGTATAGAGAAAGGAGAAAATGTTTGGAGTGTGACAACCAATAGAGTTTGTACACATTATAATATTAAGTGTTCATATTAATATCTCTCAAAGTTGAACATTTGGAGTAAATGGAAGGGAACATTTGAACAAAGTATGAGTCCATCAAAGTGATGAGAGAGGAGTGAATGTTCAGAGTCTGAAATCCTAGGTAATAGAAGGTCCCAAATATATTTAATAATATTAAACTCTGCTCCTTGATTAGTGGTAGGAGTAAAGAGAGGGGAACATACATTTCAAGAGAGAAGACCTTTGGGAAATGGACTGAGTTGATATAATATGTAATATATATAATAATAATTTAACACAATTTCTGAAACCTTTTTGGAGTTGACCTTTTCGGAGATGACTTTGAACGGTTCAGAGTACAACTATGAAGAGCTCGGAGTATGACTTCGAAGAATGCTAAGTACGTTAGCTCAAATATTATAATGTTATAAAATATGCAAGATAGCACGTGAAGGAGGTTTAAATTACATGAAATAAAATAAAATATTAAATATATTTA
>JASDQU010504461.1:76504-95655 GCA_032191745.1 Picea mariana | reverse complement strand
TAACATTCTCATCAAGGGAATCATATCAATCAATTACTTGACATCAACCAATGACATCAATCAAACCAAACCATTTACATCAATGACATATGATCCAACAATCTCCCAAGTAATCAAACCATTGGCATCAATGACAAACCATTGGCATCAATGACAACATGATCCAACAATAATATCATTTTCTAATAATCTTAAAGGCAGTGGTTTTAGCAGAAAAATGACCTCCTATGTGAATGACATAATTTGAAGAGCCATGAGTTTCTTGCAACAGTTTTTGTGCATCTTTTTTATTTACACAGCGAAGCAACACACCATCAGCAGACCTTCGAAAAAATAAGTCTCCTATAATGACGTATCTTATGGATTCAAGATAAAGCCTTCTCCTCTGATGAGTGTCTAAATTGTCTCGACATCTTTGGTTTTGTAAGTAGTAAATTAAATTCTTATACCAGTGATGTTCAGACAATGGGAGGATCTGGTTATCAATGTAAAAGAGAGTTGATAGGAAACTATCCTCTTCATCAATTTCTTCATTATTCTCAGCATGTTGAGCTAAGTGAAGGCCTAAGTCGTGTCCCTTGATAGTGGTAGAAGTCACGATATTCAAATCATGCTCTTGGATCTTGGCAAGACAATGTGAAAGCTTCCTTGAAAGATAAGTCTGTGAGAGAAAAAACTTGACAGTAGGTAAAGGGACTTTTACCAGCATATGCTTACCTAAGATAAAGTGGTGAAACTTCTCAACAACTTTAACAAGAGAGAAATCATGTTTCTCAATAAAAGAATATTTAAATTCATCATCAGGAAAACTTTGACTCATGTAAGCCACTGGTTTTTCATTCCCTTGGTCATCATTTTGCATGAGGAAAGAAAAAACCACTTCCTCGGTGGCATTAGTATATATTGTGAATTCCTTCTCAAAATCTGGCTTCGCCAAAACTGGTGCAGAACTGACTACTTTCTTAATCCCTTCAAAATCATTTTCGACATTATCTGTCCAAGAAAAAGAATGATCTTGCTTAAGTAGATTATGAATTGGTTTGACCATCACAACAAAATCTAGAACAAACCTACGGACAAAGTTAATAACCCCCATAAAAGCTTGAACCTCCTTCTTGGAAGTGGGAGAAGGAAGATTAAGGATAGCAGCAATCCTTTCAGGATCAATGCTTATTCCTGAATTAGAGACAATGTGTCCAAGGAGCTTGCCTTCGGTAACATCGAAAATGGACTTGGAAGGATTTAGAGAAATGTCGAATTTCCTACATCGCATGAGAACTTTTCTCAGATGACCAAAATGATCTGATCAGGTTTTAGAGTATACTGTTAAGCCATCAAGGTAGATCTAAATGATCTTACCGATCAAATCGTCAAAATCTATTTGCATGGCTCTTTTAAAGGTGGCACCTGCATTAGATAAGACAAAAGGCATACGTTCATAAGCAAAGGTACCCCAACAAGTAATAAAGRTGGTTTTATATTTATCTTCCCTTTTTACCTTGATTTGATTGCAATCGAAAAAACCATCAAGTAAGGACATCATTTGTGACCCTACAACTTGCTGCAAAATCATTTCCATGTTAGGGAGAGGGAAGTGATATTTTATACTAGCTCRATTTAATGCACGAAAATCAATGCATAATCTGATATGACGAGTTTTTTTCCAAACAGGAACCAAATTTGAAACCCATTCAGAATACTTGACCGGAAAGATGATTCCAGCCTTCGAGATTTTTTCCAACTCCTTTCGAATAGTTTCTTCTAGCGCAGAGTTAATAGGTCTTTGTTTTTACCTAACTAGTTTTATGCCTTCTTTAATGGGGATGGCATGTTTTATAAGACCAGGATCAAAACCACAAAGATCCTCCTAAGACCAAGCAAAAACATCTTGAAATTCACCAAGTATCTTGGCAAACTTCATTTTCTCTTCATCTAAACATTTGGCACCTATTTTAACATTATTTGGGGTCTTGGGTGTCCCAATGTTCAAGGAGATGGTTTCACCCACCTTCCTTTTCGACTCCTCCTCTTTTTGTTTCTCCTTGTTGCATACATTACTCGAATAAAATGAACTCTCTAGAGGAGTCAGGCCTTTAGGAATCTTGTTATCTTCTATGGATATAATTTATTTAGGCTTAAAAGGTTCATTTTGAATGAAATCACAAATTCTCTCATTGTTAGGGAAGACCTTCCAATATTCTATATTTTCAGGGATATGTGGATGATATAGAGATTGAAATGTACAATCAGGTCTGTGTGGCAAAAGTTGTCGATTAGGGGAGGCTGCAAAAACAACTAACTGATCAACCATTAAGTTTAAATCCCTCTTGACATGAGTGATGTTGAAAGATAAAAGGTTCGAGATAGAGCGCAAACAGTTTGGGTGTATCGTTTCATCAACTTGTTGTTGGGAGACTAAATTTTACGTACAAGATTCACAACAAGCTTGGAATCCCCAAAAACTGAAATGTGACCACAACCAAGATTATAAGAGTTATCAATGCCTAATAACAAATCTTTGAACTTGGTGACATTGTTTGTGCAAGCAAACTCCAACCTATAAGAAAAGTTATGGATTTTTCCTATAGGAGAAATCAAGATAATTCCAGCTCTGTTACCTTCATTAGAGCATGAACCATCAAAGTGCATGTGCCACATACCATCATCTAAATCAATTTGTTCCAAGGGAATGTTATTCTCCTCATCAAAGATGGAATGCACTCCTAAGTCTTCTTCAATATAGTTTGCCTTAGGTTATGCGACACTCTCTATGTAAGGTGATATCCTCCCCTCACTAAGGACTATAATGTTTTTACCGTTCCAAGGAATGGATAAATATGTTCCGTTGAGTGAGAGGTATCCACCCATTAAGGATTTCCAATATCTTCTCAAGATAATTGAGTAATTTCTTGTTGGCATATCAATTACCTGAATATTGAAGGTTTTCCTTATTTCAGGATGAGCGCACAAAACTAAGGTCACATCTTTAATCTCGCCTATGGTTGTTTATTGCAGACTATTATAGGAGAGCATGCTTCTAGTGTTTTCATTTGTACAAGACAAGCCTAGCTCTTCCATAATAATCTTCGACATCACACTTGGGCCTGAACCACCATCAATGAGGCAACAATGGGCAATCTTATCCATAAACTTTATAGAAATGTAAACAGGGGGATTTTTTACAGGGTATCTAAAGTTATGTACACCTACTTTATTTACAAGGGAATCCTCTTCGTTTACCTCTTTAGAAACATTGGCTACAACGGAAAATTTTTCTTCCATGAATTGTTTCAGATGCATCTGTTGCTCAGGGATGGCAACCATGTCCAAAAGGGATGCATCTTCTTTGATATTGGCCAATTGATTCAAGATATTGTACTTGGAAGAGGGGAGAGGGGAAGTTGTTCCTTGAATGTCAAGAACCTTAGGAGCCTACATAGTAGCAATGGGTGAGGATGAACTCAGGCTAGAAGAATTGCGGGGAAGATCAAATTTTCTCTTGGGAGCATAGGCTTTGTTCCTAGTATTGATGATCATAACATCGTTTGGCTCTGCGAAATCTAGGACATCGATAATAGTTTCTGGTCTTTTACCAAAGATCTTATCTCTGGCACTCTTCCTTAATTCACATGTGGCTTCCTTGTGGTGTTCTTCACAAAATTTAAACCAACTTTGAGGAAAGATAGCATTAGGCTGAAAATTATTCTCAATTGGACTTCTAAAGGGAGGTGCAAAAGAGGATGATGCTTCGGGGGTGAGAGGTGAGACAATCCCTTTTCGCTCAAATTCTATCATACGATTGTTCATAACTTGTACTAGTTGTAATAGGGTGGACATGTTTATATGTTTAACTGATTCTCCCTGGGGAAGGCCTATTCTTTCAAGTTGTTCTTTATACTCTGAACAAGTATGCAGAGTGGAACCAAGATTATCAATGGCTTTTTCCTCAAGCCTATGACGGTAGGTGGAAGGTAATGCATTGTATTAATGCATGAAAGCAGCTTGGTTCTGAGGTCGAATGAGTTCATGGATTTGATTGTATAGCTTAGTGAAACGCAAGTTGAAGGACTTGATGGTCTCACCATCCTTATAGGTGATGTTATTATAGTCCCTTAACTTCTCAGTTGGGCTTTTAGATTGCCCATAAGTGGATCTGAACCAATACGTTAACTCCTCCCAGATAGAGAAAATCTTAAGAGGAAGTTCAAAGAAATCGGTCTCAACCTTCCTTCCAAGGAATTGACAAACAAGCGCATGCAAGTATCACTGTCATTGGCTCCTATGTTATGACAAGCATTATAAAATTCCACCAGGTGTTTGTTTGTAGTAACAGTTTTATTCCATGAGAACTTAGGAAGATGTTCCTTGAATTTAGGAAGTGGCCGAGTAGCAGGTGCTAAGTTAAAAGGAGAGGATGCATGCCACATTGTGGTTGTGGCATCTTCTTCAAACTGAAAAATCCCATACTTTTTAATAACTTTGGTGGGATTTGTGGTATATTGAATAGGGATATGGTGGCTACATAAGCTACCAATCACTGATGAAGATGAAGACTGAGAAGAGGAAGCACTTCCAGTGCCACCAGAGCCACCACTAGATGTAATCTTGTGGATGATAGATGAGGAAAAGAAAGACGAGCTGGATGAATCGGACAAAGTTCTCCTTAGAGCACTTTGTTGGGTAGATAACACAACGTTCCTTCTTCCTATTTCAGCATAGGATTGATTTCAAGTGATAAGCCTCTTCTTCTTCTAAAAACACAAGAGTCTAAGGACATGAAAGAAAGGCCAAAAATGAAGAAACAAGAAGGTTATTGTTGATTTCTAGGATGTTTACGTCTAGCTTCCCAATGTTCTTGGGCACTAATATCTCGTTCAATTGTTGCCCATGAATGATTAAGCTCAACACGGGTATTGGTAGTGTCTAAAATGGTGTTAAACAGTTTTAAAGCAATGTTGGTCTGATATTGAAGACCGAGCTCGATGTTGGGCCGCCTTGTAACAGGTACAGTGATTAAGAAATAAAACAATCAAAGAACCAATATAAAAAAAATAGATGTATCGATAAAAATTGAGTCTAAAAATTAACCAAAGAGATATAAAAGATCTCCCTAGTATGGTTTCCAAATAAATGTTGAGGAAAAGATATTAAATGATCTTACTCAAACATTTTCAAACTCTGCTTGGCTAAAGAAAAATAGATGGGAATGTCACCCTAAGTTTATAGCCATCAAAATAAAATACTAACTCACAAGTATTGATTACAAGTGCTTAGGCTAGTCTTTTTTACAAATAAAAGCTTATTGGAAAATTCATTTTAATATGATTTTCTGAATATAATAGTTGTTGAAATAAATGTAGAGACAGAAGTAAAGACACCAAGTTGATAATCAAGACAGATGAGATATAAAACAATCCTTTATTTCATTCCAAATCACCAAAGATTCATTCTCTTTACAAAACTCTGTGCACAAATTTCGGACCAAAGTCAAACTTAGACAACCCTGATGGAACATACAAAAGGACCTCTGACAAAAAATAAAAAAACTGAACTCTAAAAGCTGGATCAGCATGCCACAGATTGCTTCCCACTTGACTCTACACAATATCCTTTGTCAGTCATGAAAACTAATTCACAAACAGACAAGTCTACACAGACTATCAAAGATAGATCAACACCTCTGAAAAACAAGTGTCTGAATAATGTAATTCAGCCCCTAAATCTTGAAGTCTACAATAAGACCCTGCTATCATAAAAAAGAATTAGGCTTATGATAAATTAAAGAATGAATGAAAACTGAACTATCTCAACATAAACTCAAAGAGCAAACCTTAGTATGCTTCTCCTTCTATCCTCCTTTGTTCCTCCCTCTTCTTTTGCCTTTAAGCAAATTAGAATTGGTTGAAGTATTTGAACTACCTCATTAGTTAAGTTAATTAAAAACTCAACCAACTTTTTAGTTAAGGGGGAAAAGTAATAAATCATAATAAGGTTTTTAAAATAAATAATAACTAGTAGGTGGAACCCCTTGTGACTCCTTTTTTTCTCTTAACAATCATAACATAACTAGTTAATTAAGAAAAACACCCCTCCTTGTGAATCTCATCATCACATTCATATTTGACAATTTATTTCATTGACATTTGAAATTATTTTCAAAAATATACTACCAATATATCCTAAAAGCTTATTGTCCAAAAATCTAAAGTCAATTTCTCTCAATCAATAGATAAATAAATAAAACTTAAAATACATATTTTCCAGTCTGTGAGGCAATATTTCCTTCGTTGTTGCTATCACCTTTTAAACTCCTTGAATTTGCCTTAGGCTGTGTGGAGCCTTTAGGCTTAATCTTGTTGATCACATGAGAGCAATCATCCCTCAATCGCATGCGGGAGGGCATTGATTTATCAGAATCATTTGAAGGTGAGGAAGGGGCAGTAGTGGCTTTCCCTTTGTCAAGGGCATAGTGGGCCTCGGTTTTCAGCCTTTTATTTGAATAGCTCATTCTTGTATGCATAATTGATTAGCAAATAGTTCCTTTAATAGCCATGCATGACAACTCTTTCAAAATATGAAATAGACTTTGGCTCAACGACATATCAGACTCATGCAATCCAATCCATACAAATTGTTTAATTGTTGTCACTGAGCAGGGGGTGAACAAAAGGTCCTGGGATATGCGAGGGGTTTGTATTGAGCGAAACATGATAAAATGAGGAGGGAAAGAAACATGGTTACTGCTCAAAGGAAACAAACAATCAACTGTAATGAAACCAAATAAAATATCACCGTGATCCAACCAAGAAACTGCGATTCCAAACTACTTCAATACAAAATTCTTATTTACTGTAATTAAATTTTAAGAACAGGGAGTGAAAATGAATGTGGGAAGGCGATGGGATTGTAATTAGCGAAAAGAGAAAAAATGGTAGGGAGGAGAGAGGATATTGTTTATAAAATTGATTAAGTAATCCATAACTATTCTATATCAAACGCAAAATATCCAACACCAACCAATAATTACGGTGCTTATTTAAACAACCACTTTGTATAACCCAATCAATTTTGTGTATTACTTGCTCATTGTTCACAATTAAATCATTAACGCAGAGTCATCAAAATAAGACAATATTCTTTCCATGACAACCTGTAAGAGTTATGTTTCTTCCCAACTGTCCCAGTTAATATTTAAAAAATTTCTAAATGAACACACACTTACTTGTTTCAAACTGTCTTATCAAAACATCAACCATCGTCTAGAATTATTTCTCCAAATCAAATACCGACACTAAAATCACACCCGATTCATTCCTCAAGTTCACTTAACAATTAATTTGTAATGAGATCATAATGCTACATCACCCATGCCTATCTCTATTAAGATGCATGGTATTCATTAAACATACATAGTGGATAGTCAAACACAATGATCCATATTTTAATTGCAAGATCCCGACTTTCCATTTAAACACATAGAAAACAATCACCACTTTAACTCATACTATGCTTGAACTACACATACCATTTGAAAAAACATAGAGTATCTTTGTGACTGTACAGGTCCAACTACTCTGAATTTAAACATCCATAATGTTGGGATATCAATCAATATAACGAGGTAGCAAAAGTAAGCCTGATCTTGTCTCTCAAATTAATCAAATTGCAACAAAACCATATATGTAAAAACATGTGACCATCTCTGATGGTGCAACCAATAATATCCATAGCATATACACCGGATGGCCTTACCATAATCATCACAATTGCAATACTCCCATGGAAATTTAACAGTCACAGTAATCATTAACTAAACTTAAGATGTTGTAGGAACACCACACATACCCACGCATAATGCAAGAAGCATTGTTGTGACTTAACCAATTAAACTAATGTTGGGTCAACAATTCAATCTTCCCAATGTAGAAGGCATCGACTATGTATTCCATCCCATTTCTTCAATCAACCGATTAACCATGTCGAGCTTATCCATTTGACTATAATAACCAATGCAGTGACTAGATACCAAAACCAACACCATTGTCAACATAATCAACAGGGGTGAGCCAGTCATCAAACATTGTCGACAATACACCACCAATTCATAACCATCAATAGTAGACCCGGTAAGACATATGATTCCCTCTTATAAAAAATTGAGCTTAAGAAAACAAGGGTTCGCTCTGTTGAACAACACAGGGAGACTAGTGTCGACTCCCATCGTCGGGTGAGAGCCTCCGAGACCAACGGTGCACACACAAGGTATACCTCTAATAACTTTGCAGACAGGGTGACAATTCATGAGATAAGATAGACTCTAAATAGAGGAGCAAAGGCTCCATTTGGCCTTGTAGAAATACTTAGAACACACAGGGTATAACCCTCATGACTCTCCCAATCAACCAAGTAACAACACTGAGATAAAAAGGATCCGAAAAAAGAAATATAACCCACTTCTCAACCATTAGTAGCATGAACAAACCCATATCCAAGTGAAACAATGTGTAGTGACACAAGGCATTTCAACCCAGTAAACCCCATAACAGCAAATGACTAGGTATGGTGAATGCATGGAGTTAGCCAACCAATATAGACCAAATGAAAAACCTTCAACCAAGACCAATAAGGATGACAGAGGGCCTTCATGGCTTCTAACACTCAGAACAATTAACAAAATTGTGACCTTAAACCTTGTTGTAATGAAAAACACACCAACCATTCATTTCAGAAAAATATCACCAATTAGACAGTTACCAGACTTAAGGAAATCACAGACCCATACATCATCGAGCCAATATATATTTCATAACCAGAGTAGCTTCATGGATGGCAAAAAGGCATACCTGTAACCAAGATTACCTTAAAAATGTGATCTTAGTCGAGCAGTTCTTCCTCTGCTTGAAAATTGGATCTTGATCCCAATGAACACAATTGACAATAGCTAGCCAGGGTGATGGCCAGTGGGAGGGGTATGGAGTGACGTGAAATAAATGCACATCACCTCCAACCTCCATTCATTTAATTCTTTAGTACACGTAAGCCCACTAATCCATTAATTCATTCAATTGAACCATGCATCGAAACCAACATCCACCAATTTCCAAGAGCACCCCCTCGTCACATCTTACCATTTCCAAGTATACCATAATGCACATCAACCATGTTTTCATGTAACTCAATAAATCACATAGATATTACTTGTTAGCTAGGATTTACAACGATCATTTTAACTTCGATGCATATAGTGTATCATATTAGTATAGTCTAGTTTCTTCCTTTTGCATTTTTGTTTATATTGCTCTTTATTTGTTGTTACTAACATGTATCTTTTTCAAGTGTCACAAGTAATAAATCTAGGACTAAATAGCAAAGGTAACAACAGATATCATAACCCATTAAGACATGGCATTCGGTCCTAGAGCAAGAGAACAAACATGCATTATTCCTCATCCATCTGTCATGAATAGGACCAACATTGATCATCAATCATTCTCAAACCTGTAAGTAGTGTCGAACAACAGTAAAAACATCAAATAAGAACCAGATTTGATCCTCCAACCTACAAGGGGGTCCCACCTACTAGTATTATATATATTATTACCTCATAATTAATAGGCTTTAGCAATACTTTGTGGGGAAAATCCTTGTTGTGATTTTAATCATCAACAAGTTTGTTAAGTTATTTTTATTTATGTTAGGACAAGAAAATTATTTTTTTCAGTTTAACATTATTTTTGTTTTATTTAGTCACAAGGTGTATATGAAAATACAAGAGGAAATGGTCAAGATGTTGAATGAAGAAATTTGGGATGATGTTAAACTCAACTATCTAGATTCAAGCTCTTCGGCAGTATTGAAACAAATTTTTGTTGCATTCAAAAAGGTATGTTGATTTATTGCATTCATATGTTTGTATGTTAATTTATTTATATTTTAATAGTTATATATATAACTATGTGTTTGTTTGTTTCATTAAATATTCCAAAGAAGAATGCAGATGGAGTACCCGAAACTTTCAAAAAAATTATTCAAAAAGCCAAGTTTGAAAGAGAAAGAAGGAGACGTGTTCAAAATGTTCAACTTGATGACACCCTTGATCACTACATTTGGAATGGGCTCAACACTGTTCAATATAAAGTGATATTAGGTGATTGTGAAAAACTTGCAAGTATTGTTCCTAAAAACGACTACTCCAGGTAGTTATTGCGGATATCCCTCATGGTTATTATATCCAAAACATTGAATATGATACTGAGCCTTATACTCACCAAGCTTTTAGTAAAGTGGTTATGGGATTTACATAAGTTACAACATCACCATTTTGGAGATTTCTAGTATTTCATTTATACACACAATAAGAATTAGTACAATCAAGCTTCAGGGGGGAAGAAAAGGCAAGGATGCAGTTTATTTGGTAAGATATTGAAAGTGTATGTTTAACATTTAAGATTAGAAAACAATTTTATTAATTTGCAAGTTAATTGAATTTTCACTTATTTTTGTCACATGCACAAGCCTAATATTCAGAGCTCCAAGAAAGAATCATTTAAACATGATTTTGAGAGTATACATCTTACAACCTGGACAAAAGATGATTCTTATAATTTTATTCTTGCCAATGCAAATGATGGAGAGACTCCTAGTATTATATTGGTATACAATGTTGTGGTTAGAAAACTAACATATGAGGAAAAAGATTTGAAAGGAGAGATGGTTAACACTTATAAAAAAACACATGCATTAATTAATTATCTTATAGATAAATTTTCAAATGAAGGAGATTGGGTTTTGGATTTGTTCTCGGGTTCAAGTAAGAATTATGATCTAATATTTATGAAATCATACTTCAATCTTAGATTATTTTTAATTTATGATTTTTTACAGTATCTAACTTCATTATTTATTTTGTATTTGGTGATTAGGTACAACATTAGCATGTTGCCTACAGAAAGGAAGGAATTGCATAGCCATTGAAAGTGACCCAATGCAGTGCAGTTTTATTCAACAAAGAATTAATGTTATTCCATCTCTTCCAGATGAAATGCAAGAAGTTGGCTTGAGGAAATGATATTTTAGTGAATCAAAGGTGGCAAAATTGTTAAAGGAATCTCAAGTACCATTAGTATAAATGATTAGAAATGATCACTTTGGAGAACTTGCAGATATCAAAGAACCAATGGAAGAACAAAATGACACAATGGAAGCACAAAATGATGTCGAAGAAGATGATAATGTGTCTGTTGAGAATGATGAATTTGGGATATATGATATTGTTGATTAGTTTAAAGATGTCTTTGAAGACAATGCTCAATTTTACAATTTTTTGATGAGTTATAACTGTAATGATTTGACTTTCATATTTGAAAATAAGAATAAAGATGTATCTATTTTTGTTTTGTGATGAATCTTTTTATTTTATTTTTTTTGTTTTATTTGTATGTGAATCACTATACATTGGAAAATTTTATTAAATGTTGTCATTTTTTTACTTCAAATGTATAAAAATATGAAAGAAAATTATTATTTTTTTTTATAAAATTTAGACTTCTTTTTTTTTCAATTATGTCCATAAAAATGTTTTATTTGACATGTTATTTTAAGGAATATGTACCAAAATGTATAGATCTTTTAGTATATATGGCTATAAAATGTGTATTTTTTTGCTAAATATTCAAAAATAGTGTTATTTAACAACATTTTTTTTTCGATTTATTGAAGTAAAGGTAAACAATGTGTTAAAAATGATGTTTTTCACTATATTTGAAAAGTATGGAACAATAAATTAATTAATGAGACAAAATTATATGAAAAATCGTAACATCAAAAAAGTAAATGGTAAAAAATATTTTTAAGATTGAAATAAGCATGAAAAAAAGACTAAAAATATTATTGAATGTATATATATATATATATATATATATATATATATATAGAGAGAGAGAGAGAGAGAGAGAGAGAGAGAGAGAGAGAGAGAGAGAGTAGATGAAAAATAAGCATTTAAAAAAATAATGTGGAAACATTGTTGATCGAAAAATTTAAAATATCGAAAACCACCCAAAAACAGAGGGGGGGTGCTACCGGTAGCACTATTTTTAAAAATGAGGTAAAAAATTGGACCCCCAAAAAAACAAGAACTTTGTAGAGTTCTCATTAAGTTGGTAACTATGTTACACAAAGAACACAACGATTTACGTGGTAAATACATTTAAAGGGAAACATCTGCAGGGAAATGACAATCGATATTCTTACTGTTCAAGAGAGAATTACAACAGTCAAACACAAACTTACAACCATAATTGACACTCATCCTACACACTTGCCTCTACGGGCTTACATAGATATATATCATCTCTCAAACAGTTACATAAAATTGATCATATAAATGTGTGCCTATTCATATTTTATTTTTAGCTGATTTGTTTCAACTGAAGGTAAAATAATAGGAGCCAAGAAATCTAGCCATATCCAATCCATGGGGAATTAGTTAGCACGTTTCAACAATCTCCACCTTGAAAACAATTTACTTGATATATCATGCCCAAATTTATTCATCAACTTTCCTGCAAGCCAAGAGAATCCAAACACCACCACAACTTCTCTAATAATATTGGTTTCATGAACATGTTTGCACAATTTTCTTGTGTATGGACCTTTTCCAAAGACACTCCGCCTTCATCAATAACATGTCTTACAAAATTGTATTTAATAGGAATATGCTTTGTCTTACGGTGATAAGATGGATTTTTATCCAAATGAATAGCACTTTGACTATCGCAAAATAGTTTCACCTTGTCTTACATTCTTCCAAACTCACCCAGTAAACCTTTTAACCAAATTGCCTCATTGCAAGCATGTGAGGTAGCTATATATTTTTCCTTAAGAGTGGATAAAACAACTATGTTTCGAAGCTTTGACATCCAACTAGCAAGTCCACCAGCAAGAGTAAAGACATATACTGAAGTGGATCTCCTTTTGTCCAAGTCACCTGCAAAATCTGAATCGAAAAAACCACAGACTAAATCACTGCAACCATTATAGGTGATACAATAATCATTTTTGCCCCTAAGACACTAAAGCACCCATTTACTTGTTTCCCAATGATTTTTACCTGTATTCTCCATGTCTCTACTGACAAGTACACCAACTGCATGTGAAATAACTGGCCTAGTACCTACCATCGTATGCATCAAACTCCCTACTACATTAGCATATTCTTCATCATTACTAGGACATAAAATTGAAGAAAGATTGAAATGGGAAGCCAAAGGGATCTTTATTGGTTTCACATTATTCATTATTAACCTCATAAGTATTTTATCCACATACTTTTGTTGTGAAAACCACAACTTACCATTTTTTCTATCTCTATGTATCTCCATGCCCAAGATTTTTTTTGTTGCTCCTAGATCCTTCATATAAAAATTCTTAGCCAACTAAACCTTTAACCTATTGATTTCAACCATGCTTTTGCTTGCTACAAGCATATTTTCAACATATAACGCCAAAATAATGAATATGCCATTTTCCAACTTTTTAAGGTAAACACAATGATCATACTCACTTCTTGTAAAATTGTAGCTCACCATGAAGGAATCAAACTTCTTGTACCATTTCCTTGGAGACTGCTTCAGGCCATACAATGACTTCTTGAGTTTGCAAACAAAATTTTTATTGTGATCCTGAACACACCCTTCTGGTTGTTCCATTTATATTTCCTCATCCAAATCACCATGTAAAAATGTTGTTTTAACATCTAACTGCTCTAACTCCAGATCAAGTAAAGAAACTAGTGCTAACACAACACAAATTGAAACAAGATTAACAACTGGTGAAAAATTTCATGGAAATAAATACCTTTCTTTCAAGAATACACTTTTGCTACCAGTATTGCTTTTTGCTTTTCAACTTTATCATCAACACATTTCTTCAATTTGTAAACCCACCTACAAACGACAACCTTCGTGTCCTTTGGAAATTCTACCAGGACCCATGTTTTATTCCTTTCTAAAGCATCCATTTCTTATTTCATTGTTACTTTCCATTTAACACTATCAAATACCTCCATTGCTTCCTGATAACAACTAGGTTCTCCATCATTAGAAATCAAAGCAACATATGTAGCATAATCTTCATACCTCTTAGGAAAATTTCCGACCCATGTAAATCTTCGTATAGATTGTTGCAGCATTTCCTCAATTTCCTGGAAATTTTATGTATCATCATCTTCTTCTGTAGGAGCTTCTTCATGAATGTCGACATGCTCTTCATCTTCCATAGATGATCAAGTCTCCAATTGAATTTGTTGGTTTGTGGTACCTCTTCCTATTTCATTTCAACATCTACCACATTTGATTTTATGAGTGACAATTCATCAAATATGTCATCTTTGTTAATGATGATTTTGTGGGAAGTAGGATCCCACAATCTATATCCTTTAAATCCATCACCCACTACTACATATGACCAAATTTACCACAATTTTTGGTTGCTATTGCCACACATATCCGTCGCACTTTCCACAAAAGTGAAGACTATTTTTTGTGGAAATTATTTCATTGCTATATCCACGAACCAGTTATTCGTGGAAACAACGACAAAATTATCCCTCCACGTGTCATCACCATCAAGATAGGTTTACCTTATAAAGCATGGCAATAGCAACAAAACTTCGTCGCAATAGGGATGAAAAACCATGCCAAAGTAAAAAACTTACCAACAGATTATGACGTAGATGCCATACGTGTGACACAAAACTATGGAAAGTTGCTACGAAAAAGCATGGCAATAGCGTCGAAAATGTTTGGCAAAGAAAAAATTTACGACACAGATGCTATATGTGAAACACAAAACCATGGTAAAGTGTGACAAAATTTTGTCAATATTTCCACGCTTGTTCAAAAAAATTCATTACCTTGTGACGAACTATCGTTGATATTGCCACGTTTCCTTTAAGTTTAAAAAAAAAAAAAATCTACATGAGAAGTTGGATGTTGGGATTCGTGATTGACCCATACTCAATATTTTCATGTGTGATTGACCCTTCAAAGGGTTTCTTATGTGAGAAGGGCTTATGAGAGGGGGTTTTGGGACTTATTAGGGGTCTTTCTTAGTGGACCAAAAGGGAAACCCAAGGCACCTTGGGATGAAGGGGAAAATAAAATACATTCCCTTGAATGAATGGTTTTAATTGAGATATTGGGGCTCTGAACTAGAGGTTAAAAACAATTTGGTAGGGGTATCCCAGGGGGATAATATGGGAGATGTGTTTTTTTTAAATCTATCACTATCCTTGTGAGAGTGGGCCAACCCTTTACTTCCACTTCAATGCACTCACAACCATTATTCGATATTAATATAGACTAGTCACAATAATTACCTTGAATATCAAATTTTACCTATTAATGTGAAGGGATAATCATAGCATGAGGTTAAAGGCATTCACACCCTTTCAACAACTATGTTTGCAGCTTTTTGGATGAGGAACTTGTAGCCTTGTGGTTGAGTCATTACCTTACCAAAGAAATCAAGGTTACTCACACTCATATGAATGAAAGAAATCAAAGTTGTTCCCATGAAAAAGTTGTAACGCTTTGAAAGAATGGTAGATCACAACAATGGAGCACTTGTTTAAACAAAGACACTTACACCTATTCAAGTAAAGGTAACTCACCCTATTCAAATGAAGGTACATGATACCATATAAATGAAGAGAAATGGAAATGTTTAACTCGAAGGATAGTTCACACCAAATCAAGTTAGTGTGATCACAATGTTTTGAAGTGAAGGGTGATCACACTACTCTAGGTGATAGTTTCTCACACCACCCTAAATGAAGGATGATTGCACTTGTTGAAGTCAGGGTACTCACATTAATGCCAACAAATGGTAACACATACCACTATAAATGAGTAGGAATCACACATGATGAAGGGGAGATAGAAAATATTTCACTTGGAGTAATGAAATTTGGTGGGAAGTATAATAGCATATTAGTATATGTTATAGTCTCATTTTCCACCCTACATGCCAGAAGGGAATCCAGCAAAAGATGAAAGTCAAAATACATTTCTTGCTCGAGATTTAGGACTTTTTTTTAGGGTATTCACATGGAATATAGGAGAAAACATGCGATGATATTCGTTGGTCATTTATAATGCAACAAGCGATTATCGCTGCAACCTTCTATATTTGCAAAGTTATGAAGAGGTAAGCGAGGGATCAGTTGTATTTTGTGGCATTGGGCTAGAAAATCACATCATTCAAGTTTCTAGTGGGTTCCAGAAGATCTATAAGCTCTCCCAAGACTCTTCCAAGGATATATATAAAGAAGGAAAGTCTTGAGAAAGAGGGGGGAGAATATTTTACAGAGTTATGATGTCCAATTATAGAGGTTCTTCTCCAGTCACAACGACCACAATCAAATTTCCTAGTCATATTGAGAAGCTGAGGAGGAATTAGGAGCAAGGAGAAAAGAGAAATGATTTCACATCCAAGGTATTATGTTTGTGTGTTTCCTACATGTTAATGAATAGACCATTGGTTTCCCCTAAATGTGTTTGTATTTGATTTGTAAATGCTTAGATGTGGTCTCGTGTTAAATAGATCAGGATAGATCTAGTGAATTGGATTTTTGTAACATTAGGAGAGAAAGTAGATCAATAATTGTTTGTCTTCTCGTGTGTATGAAGTAGATTATAGGATCTGGAGCTGGATCTCTGGAGGTGCATCAGCCAAATATGTGAGGAAATCGTTGGTCATAAGGTATGCTTACTATTCCTCTTGGTTAAAAGAAAAATAATTTGTTGGCATCTAGGAAAACCATTAGAGTTCTATCCCCATTGTATGTCTAGGATCAATAGGCAAGTCCTAGGGAGATCTAAGTTACCATACTGGTGATATTTCTCCAATAACATTCTAGGTAGATTAAATGTTTGGAATGTAGAAGGCCAAATGATTTGGCATTAAAAGAGTCTCCAAGGGGAATTAGAAGAGACATAATCTAGCATATAAATTTCCAAACAATGGATTCAACCATGGGAGTGGATGGGGGACATAATTAGAATTAGGGTAATAGGGCTCTATGGAATTAAGTGGATCATCTCCCACCATGATTTTATAATTATTATGAAGTGGGGTATATTGAAAGGAATTACTTATATCCTCACCATCCTTGATGTGGGTACTACCAAAAGACAATACATAATACACATGATTGTAGAAACATAGTTACTATGAATGCAAGAAATAGAAAACATTCCATAATTTGGCCACTAAGCCAATGCATGATTCTACTAGTATATATAGTGGAAGATGAATTCAAAGAATTTTTGAAAAAAATTCTATAGATAATAGACAATGATAAATCCACAACAAAGTTAAGGGAGGTCCTTCGGCTTATTTTTGAGTCACCAATAGAGGCATAAGATAGGTCCTTAAACCATGTCCAGTGAACAAGGTATGGAAAATAATGTATCTTAAATGCATTGATTCAATGATATGAAGTGTGAGAATTTATGCTCAACTTCGGGTTGGATGTTAACATCCTACTGAAGTAATCATGGGAACTCACGAGATGACCAAATTGGGTCCAGTTGTCGATCTAGTGGTAGTTGGTGAACCAATCACACATTTTCCCCATTGTCAAATTGGCTAGATGGAATTTTATCTCGATTGTGTGAATATTTATGCTTACTTTGAGTTTATTGACATAGTAGATGACAAATATCCATACCTAGTATTGTAATGGGTTGATTGGGAATTTGATAATGATGTCATTTTTTAAGAAGGGTTATTGGATGGTATATCCATTGGATCTAATGTAGGGAAATACATTTGTTAAATAGATAGAAGAAGTATTGGATGACTAGGATAGTTGGAAAACTACATTAATCTCACCATAGGATAGTTGGAAGACTACATTAATCCAACTGCTAGTGGAAAGTTGAGTTGGAGAATAGTATCCTCCTATGTCATTTATTCCAAAGTGTCCATTACTTTTGGGCCACCTAGGGAGTATGAGAATTAATTGACACAAATATGCACACTACCAAATTCCATTAAGTGGATTCATGTAAAGATTAAAGATCCACTAGTGTTTAATGGCACAACCAATGCCACAAAGTTTATGGAATGCATAACTTAACACATCATTTTAAATAGAGGGTATAAACATTGGATATCACTTTGGTATATATCCCTGAATGATCTAGAACCAGTAGATCTAGTACAACACGTCTCACTTTCAACATCTCTTAGTATATCTTGATCATCACTCAAGGAAGATATATCTGAGAGATACCTATTTGGTCGTACCTACACTCGTTAAAACAAGAAGATAAGTTATCGTGACAATATACGTTTGTGGTACCAGCATAATTCCATACAGTTGCATAAGTTGCATTGTTGCATAAAGTTGCATAAGTTTCATTGTTGCATAAAGTTGCATATAGTTGCATATTGTCACTAAAAAACATGATAAGTTGCATATAGTTGCATACGAAATTGTTGAAATATAGTTGCATATAGTTGCAATATAGTTGCATAAGTTGCATTGTTGCATAAAGTTGCATGTAGTTTCATAGTTGCATATAGTTGGATAAGTTTCATATTTGCATATAGTTTCATATAGTTGCATAAAGTTGCATATAGTCACTAAAAAACATAATAAGTTGCATTGTTGCATATAGTTGCCTAGTTGCATATAGTTGCATATAGTTGCATATTTGCATATAGTTGCATACGAAATTGTTGCAATATAGTTGCATATAGTTGCATAAGTTTCATTGTTGCATAAAGTTGCATATAGTTGGATAAGTTGCATATTTGCATATAGTTGCATAGTTGCATATAGTTGCATATTTGCATATAGTTGCATAGTTGCATATAGTTGCAACATAGTTGCATAAGTTGCATTTTTGCATTCTCATACGCCTAGGGAGTATGAGAATTAATTGACACAACACTACCAAATTCCATAAAGTGGATTCATGTAGAGATTAAAGATCCACTAGTGTTTAATGGCACAACTAATGCCACAAAGTTTATGGAACACATAACTTAACATGTCATGTTTGAATAGAGGGTATAAACATTGGATATCACTTTGGTATATATCCTTGAATGATTGTGGGAATTTCATTATGAACTTTGGA
>JASDQU010504461.1:62453-76359 GCA_032191745.1 Picea mariana | reverse complement strand
ATATATATATATATATATATATATATATATATATATAAGAGTAGTGTAACTTAGTGGAATGTATAGGGCTATATGGGCTCGAACCTTAGACCTTCTCAGTAGAACAAATCAAAGTTATTATTATCAAAATAATTTGAACTGTTCAAAGAACCCAACATGCATTTTATCGCATTCAGATCTTTCCATGTCCATGTGGATTCCACTACCATTGCATTGGGAACATGTTGGCATAGCTAGGGGAACACATGCTACACCACCGCAGGTAATTTTCTAGAAAAAAAAATTAATTACACAATCATGAAAGGCAAAGGCTTGGTGATGGCATATATGTTACAAGATTTCAAGTATTATCTTATGGACCAGTCCTTCAAGTTCTCCATTGATAATTTAGTGGTCAAGTATTTGGTTAACAATACAATGTTGGAAGGTTAATTCTATCAATGTTTGCTACTATTTTAGGAGTTTGATTTTGAAGTGGTGGTTAAACTAGGTAAATAAAATGTGGGACCTAATCACCTCTCGAAATTCCACAATTGGAACAATGTTGGGATAGCTCATAAAGTGTTGAATGTAGATATATTTTGCATGGAAGTTGTAGTTCTTGAATTATTCACTAATATTTCCAACTTCAAATATAAATCTACATGCACTAGAAGAATATGGTGATAGTAAAGATTGATAGCTCATAATTAAGAATACAAATTATTAGTTAATCATATGGTACTTGCACACATTAGCAATGGATGGGATTCTTGACTACTATGTGTTGGATCATGAATGATAGTTGGTGCTATAGGAATCCCATGATGGACATAGAAACATACATTATAGTGAGAAGACACAACTATCACAACATACATTACAATGAGACATGTTGGATGCAAGTATCATTCAATTCAATGCTAGAGTTCACTCTCCACTCCATAATTCATATTATTATCTTTATTCGCTCCTATTAGTACATATTCTCCCTTTATCTTCTATCATTTGTTTACTTAGGGTTCATGTGTGTGTGTGTGTATGTGTGTGTGTGGTTAAGATTTTGTACTAAAAATATGTTATAGTTGTATTGGTCAATGTAAAAATACAAAAAAAGGTTTTTCCCGCATTTTATGATTCATACTTTGTTAAAAAGATTGATGCTTGTCTACAAAAAATGCAATTTTATCATTTCATGAGGATTGTGAACTTTTACTAGTATAAAGCCTACTTTTAAAAACACGTCAAAACCCTTACCTTATCATTGTCCTTCTACTAGATCCAATAGCCCATACAACTTGATAAGAGTTGTCCACGAGATGTGTTTCCATCACCAAGACCTGCATGAATCATAAAAGACAAATTCTTTATATGAGTAAATAATATATAAGAAAATAAACATGCATTTAGTTATGTAAAATACTCTAGAAAAAACTTAAGTGGTCGCATACCTTGATGAGTTTCTCTTTGTTTCGAGAATAGGTTATTCTCTATTGAACAGGGCCAAGCACGTGAAGGTGGAAGCTCATATGGCCCCTCCCCCCCCTCACATCGCTCTCAATTCCCCATACCCAACAAATTATTTTCTTTATATAGAAAACATATAGACATTCATGCATAACTAGGATAGTCATCAAAACATATGAACATATAAACATTGAAGCATATGAACATATAAACATCGATAAACATCGAAATACAAGTCATGAATTTATACATCTATTTTTTCTTTGATTTATGATTTTTTACATTCATAAAATTGACAAATGAGGTATCATAAATATCTAAGGACATTGTATTTTGTGTGCCCTATCCTTCTGTTGTTTGTATTTCCATGTGCTCATGTGACATACTTCTGGTACGTCGCTAAGAAGGGCATCGAGGCATCTGTTCAGGGTCATGAACTGTAACAATGAAAAAGATCATATCGATATGCTGAAAAATAATTGAAATAACTAATTCATTATTTTGATTAACATTACACTATTTCTCTTTACCTGTCTGTGTAGTTGTGATAGTTGGTGCATTAATTTCTTGTCCACTTAGTTCCTCTCGCAGTTCACCCTCCTGAGCTACATGCTCTTCAATTTTGAGAAGATAATATATAAGTATAATTCAGGAAATAAATATCTACAATCACAGTAAATATTTCTAATTCTAAAGCATACATACCAGAATGGGTACTCTGCTCTCTGCTATCATTGGACATGTGCACCCTTGTATGACGTGGTGTCTGCTGAATACCGCTAGATTCATTGTTGTGGTAGCACTGTTGCGATAGCACTGTTTCTTGAAAATAAACATAAATACTTAGTTAAGGGTGATATAATAAAATATGAATAGACTTTACAAGCATGCTACCGTGGTTTCCTTATTCATTTTATTTACCTACGTGGCTAGGGATATAGGAGTCTGGCCCAATATTTTTCTATATTCAATCACACTTTTAAAACCGTGCTTGTAACCAAGCTTTAGGTCCTCCTCGGTGGAAGCAGTGTTGAACATATTTAACTGCAATGCATAACACCATTAAAAATACCAATAAAAAAAACATATATTTGTTCGCTATTGTTAAATCTTACGATTCAGGATTTTAGTTTTCCATAGCCACCCTGGCCTAGTTTATGCTTCTCGTGTTTTTCCACTCTTGCCTTGGTTTCTTTGGAGGTGTCTGGTAGCCTACATATGGAATTTTTGAAAAAAAATAGATATCGAAATTGTTACTTAAAAAAGGAAAGAAAAACATAAATGATCATATTTCATTGATAATATGACATGTGTTGTACTTTGCTTGACCAGCTTGTGGATGTCTTCCTTGTTTTTTAAACAAGTTTTCCTTTGCATCCTCTATTAGGGCTTTCCACTCTTTCTCCGGAACCATGGGAGGGCACTCATGCTTGAGGTCTAATTGCAATTTCTCCCTATATTGGGCCCTGGTATATTTTAAATTCTCGCCGGCTAACTTTGTAACCACTTTTTTGTTGAAAGTGTTGCAGACCAAGTTTACCATGTGGTCTATTAAATCATCTTTCTTTTTTCTATCTTAGCCATTCCACCGTGTGTGAATGATGGGGCCAAACAACTCCAATTCTTTGTCATTTAAGTTTTTATAGAAAACATTGTTTCCTACAGAAACGTGTTATCCATTAATTTATAATAATCTCAACAAATGTCCATTTCAATTTCATGAAAAAAAAAGAATTGATTAATTAACAATTACCTACAATCTTATGAATCTTGATCGGAACACATGCATCATCCACCAGAAATGTGACATCTAGTGTTTCGGTGCTTTTAATTTGTTATGCTCCTTGTAGAATAGTTTCCTCTCCGGAGTCAGGTGGAGTCCCAGGCTCAGGCTCATCATGCTCTGACATGTCATGCCGGTCAAAATCATTGCGTTTATCAATGGATTCGAGGGGAACCTCATGAAGCTCAAAAATCCTCACTTGCACTTTTCTATGTTGACATTTGTTTTGTATTGGACCATCACTACTACCTATAACAGTTGCAGGATCGGCAGGTTCCCGGTGCACGGAGTTTAAAAACTCCTACAAACAAAAAAATTTACTTTATCAGATCATATAGAAATTATAAAACAAAAAAACGGATATGAAATTGTCATAGCTAATAAAAGTATGTGAAGATGCCACTTACCCAAAAATTAGTTATTGTATTTTGTAGCTCTACAATTCTTGCCCTGTCCTCATGTGTCAGGGGTCTTTTTCTAAGCAAACCTAGATATTCTATGTTAGCCTTCTTCAAGGCCTTCGTTACAGTTGTCATTGGGTCAATGGAATAAAATATTTCGTCCTCATCAATATCCTCATTGGGAGCCTTCCCAAGTTGACCATGACACAATATATTGATGAATAAAATTAATGAGATGAACTTTAACATTTGAGAAATTTAGTTATTGTATTCATAAGTTATTACTGTATTTAATATTTACCTGCTGAGGCACAACGGGTGTCTTTCCACGGTCACCCTGGACAGCTGTAGCGGGTGATTTTTGGACACGGTCACCCTAGACAGAAGTTGACACAATAAATCAATCAACAAAAGTTATGAAATTCACCTGTAACATTTAAAAAATGAAATATTTGAGTAATATCGAAAAAAAAATAATGAAATTTCAGAAATTTAGTTGTTGTAGTCATAAGTTGTTAATCTTCACGCAGAGTATCTCTATCCCTCACAGACTATCTCCTCCCTGGCTCCTCGCAGACTATCCCCTTTCTCCTCGCAAACTTGCATGCACACTCTTTCCTTTGGAAAACAACTCATAGAAATTAAAACCTAATAGATAACTCAATGCAAGTCTAAGTAAAAGTTCAACCTCAAATAGAGAGGTAAATGTTGTAATATTACCACACACCATACTAAAATTCAAGGTATGAAAGTTAATAAAATCGATGCATTTTACTATATAAATCAAGGTTATGTGTTTTAAGGCTTGTGCACTCAAGATTCAATTCTTGTATTATAATGTTGTAGTATTACATGGTTTAACATTGTTTAGTACACAATAATATATCTCCAATGGTTACCTTTAACATTGTTTAACATGCATATGACTTCAACATGGTTTAACATTTATATGACATTCAGAAACATTTAAAACCCCATAATGAGGGGTTTTATAGTGTTAAATTCAAACACTTATTAACGAAGATATGATGATCATAAATATTTTTAATAAAGTATAAATATAAAATTATTTTAAACTAAAAAATTAAGAGTAATAAATGTATTACTTATTTCATAAGTCAAAATGTATGAAGATAAGAGTGCATTAAACTTAATAAATTTTTATTTATTTATGATAAATCTTTAAATATGGTTTTTCTTAATCCTATTGAATATGAAACTTAAAAAATAAACGATATTTGCAACATAGTTTCATGATATTCAATGGAGATGAAGTTATATATTACAAGTTAGTAGAATCTAATAAATTTATTAAATTTTATGGAAATGTGAAAGTGTAAGGATTGGGATATATTCTTGAGTTGACTTTTAGAACTAGTGATCAATGTTTTATATTAGAGAAAACATTTTCAACTTAGCACAAAGTATCTCTCATGAAATTTCTTCTATATGGCATCAAGATTGGTAGAATATAGAGTAGTTAGGATTGGAAGGCCAGGACAAGATTTAATGGGAATCATACATAGAAAAAATTAAGCTAAGTCATGTTCAAATCATTAAAACAAAATATAAGTTGGTTTGGTTCAAGAACCTAGCCTTACAGACTTATACTCTAAAATTAGGTTATAAAGAAATGTATGCTCTTGGTAGGCCAAAGGAAGTTCAACGGTGATGGAAGATAAATGTAAAATTAGATCCCCTTTAAAGACTGAAATTTTTATGTGGTTGACAATAAAGAAACAAATCCTTAACTTAGGAAATTCTATAAAAGAGGAAGAAGTCTGGACTTAATAGGTGTATTCTCTGTAAAAATAAAGAAGAAAATATAAGTCATATTCTTATATTTAATCCTTAATTTAAATAAGTTTGGAGTGAGATGGACGCTACAACAAGTAAGAAGCATAATTGGCAAGGGAATTTAGTAGAAGAATGTCTAAGGAAATGGATACTAAAACTTGAACTCAAAGACTTTAAATGTCTTCCTTTAATAACATCATGGGGCATCTAGTTAGCTTAGAATGTTGGAACCTTCCAAGATAAGTACATTCCCCCTTTCCAATGCACTTCTCAAGAAATTCCATACTTTTTTAATTTCAAACATGGAACCAAAGTCTATGTGCAAAGAAATCTAACCCATGCCCCAATAGACAAATTGGAGCTTCATGTAATTTTGACGGATCTAGTCAAGATGCCCCTAAAAATAATGGAGTTGGTGGTATAATGCATCTAAGTAACACACACAACATTGGGTTCAAGGTTATATTAGGGAAAGGGTCCAACAATTTTGCCAATCTTATTTCTTTAAAATTTTGGTTTATGGTTTACATGATGAATTGATGATGGAAGAAAGTGGGTGTGTGAGTCAAATTTGAGTCCATAAACCCTCCCATATCATTAAGGTATGTGAATAGTCTATCCATGTCAAATTTAAATGCATAGAGAAATAGTTTGAAAAAAATTCAACATTGGCTCCATTCACAGGTCACTGTTGCCCATGCCTAGTCCTAGTACAATTTCCTTGTAAAAAATGTATAAGATATTTAGAGAATGATAATTTTGAAGGTGATAGGCCTATTCCTACACACCACGGCCAGATCACCTCTCATTGACAGTCTATGTATTGATCCCTTTTAGTTTTGGGTTGTTAGTATTTTCAATTGCACGCACCTTTCAATCTAGTCAAAGTTCAATTAGGGTTTATGGTTTACATGATGAATTGATGATGGACATACCTACATTGTTAGTATGATTAGGCGCAAACATGCATAGCTCCTCTTGGTTTCGAGAATATTTCATTCTCTACTAAACAAAGGCAACCACATGAAGGTGGAAGCTCTAATTATGCCCCCCCTCACATCACTCTCAATTTCCCCATATTACCTAATTTGAAATTCTAAAGAACATGTATCATATACTATATTATACAAAATAAAAACATATAAAGATCATATAAAAGATATAAACACATACCTCTTATTTTAAACAATTAAATATCAGTCATCTTCTTCTTCATCCAGCTCAACATCTGTATTAGGATCTGGTTCAGAATCAATATTGGTGAAAGGCTCATTCCTATCAACATCATCATCAACGTCATTTTCACTGATATAGCTATCGATATCGTCAATGAGATCGTTGTCTCCTACATTTGGATGATCAACTTCTTCAACTTCTTCGTCTGACACATCGACTACAAGAACCACCTGCTCCTGATCTGCATAATCATGATCTTCTTCCTCGTTATTATATTCAATCTAGGCTACATGATTATATTTTATTGGTCTTCCTCTTGGATCATATCTAACAACATATGACCAACCTGCTTTACCAGGTACCTCTGAGTAAAATACTTGCTCACATTGACTTGGAAGAACATAAGGCTCTGTACCCGGCTCAAATGCCCTTGTATTAACCATGGTAAATCCATTATCATGTTCAATAAAAGTTCTTTCAGGATCAAGTTCATGCATCTGTAGCCTATAACATTTAACCTCAAACAAAACTATTTTAAAGGAATTAAAATCACACTCAATTCTATCCTCCAAATGGCCATAGTACCTATTCTCAGTTTCTTTTGGATTTTTGTCACTTCTAGAGGAAATGTTGGTGACCTTAAACACTGCAGTTATCCCACAATCCGAGGTTTTCATCTTATCATCCAACATTTTAATACGAAATTTATGACCATTACACCACATAGCCTTGTGATGTTTCAACTGCAACATGGACAATAAGTAAAAAATACATTGCCAATTAATAAACCTCATACAGGACTTAGTAAATATATATTTCAAAAATTAAACAAACCAAATACATTGAAAAATTGGGAAAAAACTAGGAAAATGTGGGTAAAAAATTTTACTTGCTTATTTATCTTTTAAACCAAAGGCTAAATCAACTTCCCTTGATGTAAGATCAAGAAATTGATCTTGATGATGATGCGTTGTTTTAATCATCTTACTCACCCCTTCCCATGATAACCTATTGAAGTATTCTTCAGTATATTCTATCCAATGCTCCATCCAATCAAGGTTGTTTGCAATGTATAAATGTAAAGCATCCCACTCTCAAGCAACTATATGATAGAATAACAATTTAATATCATTAATTAGCTATTGTTAATAAAGGAATAATTTAATAAATGTGTAATATATTAAATCTATGTCAACATCTAATAATTACCTTTCACAATCCTCATTTTACCTTTCCCCAATAGGACCTCCCCTTCAAATTTGTTGATGGAGTCAAGATGCCAAATGTGAGGCACATTCATATTTTTTGCTAATTTAGGTATATATTGACTAATATACACCATGCATTGATATACCATATATCCATCAACCATAGAACCCTCTGGACGTGCTCTTTGTCTAACAAAAGCCTTCAATGACTTCAACTGCCTCTCCACCATCCACATCGACCTTGTGTGTATTGGTCCACATAATTCAATCTCCTCAACTTGGTGTATGAGGTAGTGTTCTTGTGCATTGAAAAATGTTGGAGGTAAATACTGTTGCATTTGACACATTAATAGGGGAATTTCTCTCTTCCAATACCTTATATCTTCTTTATGGATTTCTTTTTATGATATCCACCTACAAATGTCGATGCAATAAAATAATATCAAGGCATACATAAATTTGCAGATAAAACTTAATATGTCAATAAGTTATGCTACAAATCACATAAGAAGTACATTTCCTTATAAAACAATACTGACCTCATATATTTGTCAAGTACATAAATAATTTGTTTTATGTTGTTGTTAGGTAGCTAGAGAGGTAGTAGTGGGGGCCCAGAGGGACCATAGTGATAATAGTGGAGGTGGTTCAATGTAAGGTGGACTAGGTCCACTATATTATTAAATAAGGCCCACTATGGTAGTTAGATATAATAAATGTGAGAGGACTTCTTAGAAGGTTCTACTTCTAGAAGATTCCTCCTCTAGAATGTTCTTAGGTGATGGTAGCACTATATAAAGAGGTTCAAGAAATGTAATGAGACATGAAGAGAATTATTGCATTGTGAGTTGTAGCTCAATAGGAGTATGCCCCCTCGAAGATGCAAGTGAACAGGAGAGGATCCCTTCCATAATAGGATCCATTGTATGGTGTTGCCCTATCCTAAGGGTTTGATATAATAAAGTGTGATTTACTATATATTGTCCTTTGGAACTATTATGTATTCAGAATTTGTGATGATTTTATTTGCAAATCTACTCGGGCACTTAACAAGTGGTATCAGATCACTTTCCTTGGCAAACATTATGGGCAAATATTCTGTATTTTTGTAGTTTTGTTTTTCAGAGAAAAAAAAAAGAGGGTCGCGACATTCCAGAAATTTTCGATATATTTTTGTGCAAAATTTGCAGAATCAGATTGTATATATGAGTTCCTCTCAAAAAAACACCCAAGTTGAAAAAACAAATCGTCTGAAACGGAGTCCGTGAAGTCAAGAAGTTGAAGTTTTAAAATCTGCAATTTTTCAGGGTTTTTTCCACGGGCGACGACGCAATTTTTTTTTTTATAGCATCTAGAGGTCGAATTTGCCCAAACAAATTACAGATCTGAGTTTCTCTCACAATTTACTCAATTTCAAAAAAACAATCAGCCGAAATGGAGTCTGTGAAGTGAAGTTATAAGCATTTTAAATTCAACATTTTTTCATGGTTTTTTCGGAAAATGTTGCGATTTTCTGCAGTAATTTATTGTTCTATATTTTGGGTTTATTCATAGCAGCGGCAGGACTGCAGAGTTCAAAAATTTTTGTAGGGTGCTCAGATGGATATTTCTTCTCAAACCCTCAAAGAAATTCTACAGATTATTGAAGCATTCAAAGCCCAATTGTTTGACACATTGAATGACAAATTGGATGGCTTTGTAGATGGCCTCAATGATAGTTTTCATAGTATTCAAGATTCTTTGGATAACATGCAGGAGAGGTTTCTTATGGCGGACCTCAGGGATGAATATAATCAAGAAATATATGCTTGGTATGATTTTGAGGCCGATTGCGATGATTGGTATATGGATAGTTGTCGTTTCTGGGATGACAACCACTTCCATATTTTATTTGATGACTCTACTCCACCTTCTGTAGAGAGCATCAATGTCTCACATCAGAAGCTAGTTACCAGCATCCAGCCTGCATATTATACAATGGTATTGTTCCTTCCAGATTCATCTTTGATCATCTCCCACTATGTGGATGGATATTTTTATTTGGATCCACATGATAGGTTTCAGTATTGGGAGCATCATTTTCAGTTGGTCATTGGGTGTCGATATCTTCCATGTGCGGTTCACATGAGCAATTGGACATGGGACCCTGATTTACAATGGATTTTGTACTACTTCAACATGGTGGTTACCATTTCTCAATGGGACCCTAGTTCTCTAGTCTACTTCAGCACTATGGTTCACACTTATCCATGGGACCCTGGTATATGGTTGTACATCAAGCGTTGAGGACAACACTTTCATAAGGGGGATGGAATGTAAGGTAGTTAGAAAGGTAGTGGGGAGGGTGCAGAGGGCCCATAGTGATAATATTGGAGTTCATTCAATGTAAGGTGGACTAGGTCCACTATATTATTAAATAAGACCCACTATGGTAGTTAGATATAATAAATGGGTAGTTAGATATAATAAATGTAAGAGGACATCTTAGAAGGTTCTACTTCTAGAATATTCCTCCTATAGAATGTTCTTAGGTGATGGTAGCATCATATAAAGGGGTTCAAGCAATGTAATGGGACATGAAGAGAAGTATTGTATTTGGAGCAATAGCTCAATAGGAGGATGCCCCCTCAAAGAAGCAAGTGAACAGGAGATGATCCCTTCCATAATAGGATCCATTGTATGGTGTTGACCTACCTCAAGGATTTGATAGTAATAAAGGATATTTTGCATATTGTTCTTGTATATATGTTGTGGTGATTTTGTATTCAGTCTTTGGTTCTTAACAATTGTTGTCAAATTCGTCTAGGAGAGATAAAGGTAGAACATATTGTAACAAAAAAAAATATTATTATTTGTTTCCAAAAAATGCATACCAATAAGGAAATATGATATAACCTATTGATTACCTTAATGAATGTATGCCAGTCATGTGTTTTAACCCCACCAAAATCACCTTTTTTCGTTAATATATTTTGTATGTTCTATGAAAACCCCGTCGAAAACCTAATTTTTCGAATGACCTCTTTTACAATATTGCTATGTTGCTCCATCAATAACCAAGGAAGACTAGTCTTATGTTCACTACCATCGACATTAGAATTAATAATAACACTTTGCAATGCATGATTAGCTTCCTAGATGTCACAACAAATCTTTCCAATTCTCTCTTTGCCAGTCCTTCCATCTAATATTCGCCATAACAATTATGTTATGTTATTCCCAATATGCATTGTATCAAACAAATGAACTATTTGTAGGTTCTCGTAGTATGGAAATCTACTGAATTGCATCGAGTAAATTTTCATTCCTCGTGGAAGCCCATTCGTGCCTTAACAACATTCATGAAACATCAACAAATTGAAATTAACACTAATTAATGTGACAAAATGAAATTAATACTAATGAAATTAACCAAATATTTATATAATATGTCATACATAAATAATTTGTGTACCTTGATGATTTCTAATATATTCCAACTTCCATAGGCAAGGTGTCATTCTTCGTGGTTTTTTTCCATTTTCTTCTTTACCATTGAATTTTTCTTTGTCTGTAGTTCAATAACTATGGTTCTTAGGCAGAAAGTGCCTATACTCATCAAACACTTCATTTCATAAACTCCTTGAACGACGAGATTTTATCCTTGGACCACAAACTGGGCATGCAAATTTACCCTTTGTTTGGAGACCTACAAGATATATGAATTAATGTAGCGTCAAATTAAAGTTACAATTTAAAATAATGCATGATATTTTCAATAAATATATGTAATATTAAATCAAAAAATAAAGTAACAATATACCGCAAAAATGTGTTAACCTGGGAGCATCATGAATTGTCCTTGATAGTATTCCATGGAATTGAAATCATTTTTGACCTATTGGTCTAGAGATGTCATACATAGTGACGCTAGCCCATAACTTCAACAACTCATCGATAAGAGGCTCAATATATACGTTCATATATTTAACTTGGTACGCACCTAATTGGTTCAACATACTGCATGATTAATTATACTTATCTAGATGTTGTTATATATAAAAGAAATAATTACCATGCACGAAACAAAGAAATGAAATATTCTGTCATACTTTAAAGCAAATAAAAGATAATTAAATACCTGGAACAATCATTGCCAACATTGTGTGCTCTCTCTTAATTGACATCCAAGGAGGAAGGTTATTGTTTATAACAAAAACAGGCCACACTAAGTACGTAGAACGAATCTCTCCAAATGGATTGACACCATCAGTTGCCAACAAAAGTCTAACATTACGAGGTTCTTCTTTAAAAATTGGCCACTTTTCTTCGATGTACTTCAATGCAAAACCATCTGTAGGAATTCAAAGAACATCGTCTCAACTTATGTTCTTTGCATGGAAATCCATAAACTGTGCTATACTTTGGCACCTGAACAACCGCTGGAAACGTGGAATTATCGGAATATAACGAAGAACTTTGCAAAGCACCTTTTTTGACGCTTTATCGATTCAATATATACTTATTTGACATTGTGGGCATTCATTTTCTAATGCATATTGTCCATAATATGTGATATGATCATTAGGACATGCATCAATAGCCTGATAGTCCATTCCAATTTCTTTCATAATCACAGATATTTCTCGATATGTGCGTGGAAAAATATTTGACGTCGGTAATAGAAATTCACCTAACATTCTACAAAATTCTAAACAATAAGTCAATGTAAACAATATTAATCATCAATATCGCATCCAAAATACTAATTTACAAATTAGAAAACAATAGCAATATAGGAAAAAATTGAACCTTTTAAGTATTTGTGAACATGCATGCATAAATAATTAACAAATTAAATACCTTAGTATCTGTGTGAGGCATGTGTTTGATAAACCACTCAAAACCTTCAAGTTCACCAACAACAATATAACAGATAAAATATTTGTTGTTGAGCCTTCATAAAGAGGATCAACATCATGACTATCATCCTGGTTGTCCTCATCCATTAAAGCGAATGTGTATTGGATCAATATATGTATCTCATCTTTCTGATTTGAATCACTAACGTTATCTCCATCCATATCATCATTAATAACTTGATCAGCAGCTTCAATATTCTGATCTCGAAGTTCATCACCCTGTAAAGGAGTATTTCTGCTAGTACTTGGCAAATAACTCTCTGGAGGTCGACATTTTAGGGGCATCGTCTATATATTTAAAAACAACGTAGAAAAGTTAGTGTGTATAGAAAATATAAAAATCTCATTAAGAAATATTACTAAAATTCATGACATGCTGATTATTTTAGAGAATACATTAAATATTGAATCCTCTTACCAAGGGACGATATTCATCACCCCCTTCGACGTGCCCCTTCTCCCTACAATGTATTTCAGCTGTTGTTATTAAAAGTCTTTTTCTTTGCAAGCCTCTGCAATTATAGCAAGGGAAATAACATTTTCCATCGCCCCTCGCCTCTAATGTCGCTCTTAATCGAGCAAGCTTCCTGCCATTTTCGTTCATAGTGACAAATCCTTGTCCTGACAAGTAATTGTCTTACCTACACCATACCAAATAGTATGTCGTCAAATTTTTATATTTTAGCTACTCCTTTCGATTATGATATGTTTATTTACAGTGACCTACAATCCTCACAATTATTTCTTCTAAGACATTTTGACATGTTTTTTTTTATTATTATTATTGATTAACTGTTAAGATCGATATGCTTCAATTTTTACTTTAGAGTAGTGTTTATTGAATCACCATGGAAAATAATTACACACCATTTAACGAAAGTGGTCAAAATTTCTGAAACTTGAATCACTCAACACCATACACTGGCCTCTAAGTTGTTTTGTAGACAAAATGTCAATCTTTGAAATTCACCACTAAAAAAAGAATGTCAACCACTTGTCATCCACAATTGGGTTGGGTTGGTTTAAATTATGACGTGTTGATTTTCATATACATACAATGGTCACAATTTTGTGCTACTTACATTGGTCACAGTTTTATTTTCTAAGACATTTTGGCATGTTTTCATTTTTCATTGTCTGACTAGTAGATTTCATCATGTTATCGTAGATTTCGTCATGAATTTTTTATATTTT
>JASDQU010504461.1:44588-55795 GCA_032191745.1 Picea mariana | reverse complement strand
TCAACTGCCTCTCCACCATCCACATCGACCTTGTGTGTACTGGTCCACATAATTCAATCTCCTCAACTTGGTGTATGAGGTAGTGTTCTTGTGCATTGAAAAATGTTGGAGGTAGATATTGTTGCATTTGACACATTAATTGGGGAATTTCTCTCTTCCAATACCTTATATCTGCTTTATGGATTTCTTTTAATGATATCCACCTACAAATGTTGATGCAATAAAATAATATCAAGGCATACATAAATTTGCAGATAAAACATAATATGTCAATAAGTTATGCTACAAATCACATAAGAAGTACATTTCCTTAGAAAACAATACTTACCTCATGTATTTGCCAAGTACATAAATAATTTGTTGTATGTTGTTGTTAGGTAGCTAGAGAGGTAGTAGTGGGGGCCCAGAGGGACCATAGTGATAATAGTGGAGGTCATTCAATGTAAGGTGGACTAGGTCCACTATATTATTAAATAAGGTCCACTATGGTAGTTAGATATAATAAATGTGAGAGGACTTCTTAGAAGGTTCTACTTCTAGAAGATTCCTCCTCTAGAATGTTCTTAGGTGATGGTAGCACTATATAAAGAGGTTCAAGCAATGTAATGAGACATGAAGAGAATTATTGCATTGTGAGTTGTAGCTCAATAGGAGTATGCCCCCTCGAAGAGGCAAGTGAACAGGAGAGGATCCCTTCCATAATAGGATCGATTGTATGGTGTTGCCCTATCCTAAGGGTTTGATATAATAAAGTGTGATTTACTATATATTGTCCTTTGGAACTATTGTGTATTCAGAATTTGTGGTGATTTTATTTGCAGATCTACTCAGGTACTTAACAAGTGGTATCAAATCACTTTCCTTGGCAAACATTGTGGGCAAATATTTTTTATTTTTGCAGTTTTGTTTTTAGGAGAAAAAAAAAGAGGGTCACAACATTCCAAAATTTTTCGATATATTTTTGTGCAAAATTTGCAGAATCAGGTTGTATATCTGAGTTCCTCTAAAAAAAGCACCCAAGTTGAAAAAACAAATCGTCTGAAACAGAGTCCGTGAAGTCAAGATATTGAAGTTTTAAAATCTTCAATTTTTCAGGGTTTTTTCCACGGACGACGACGCGTTGTGTTTTTTATTTCTATAGCATCTGGAGGCCGAATTTGCCCAAGAAAATTACAGATCTGATTTTCTCTCACAATTTAACCAATTTCAAAAAAAAAATCAGTCGAAACGGAGTCTGGGAAGTGAAGTTATGAGCATTTTAAATTCAACAGTTTTTCATGGTTTTTCCGAAAAATGTTGCGATTTTCTGCAATAATTTATTGTTCTATTTTTTGGGTTTATTCGTGACAGCGGCAGGACTGCAGAGTTCAAAATTTTATTTAGGGTGCTCAGATGGATATTTCTTCTCAAACCCTCAAAGAAATTCTACAGATTATTGATGCATTCAAAGCCCAGTTGTTTGACACATTGAATGACAAATTGGATGGCTTTGTAGATGGCCTCAATGATAGTTTTCATAGTATTCAAGATTCTTTGGATAACATGCAGGAGAGGTTTCTTATGGCGGACCTCAGGGATGAATATAATCAAGAAATATATGCTTGGTATGATTTTGAGGCAAATTGTGATGATTGGTATATGGATAGTTGTCGTTTCTGGGATGACAACCACTTCCATATTTTATTTGATGACTCTACTCCACCTTATGTAGAGAACATCAATGTCTCACATAAGAAGCTAGTTACCAGCGTCTAGCCTGCATATTCTACAATGGTATTGTTCCTTCCAGATTTATCTTTGATCATCTCCCACTATGTGGATGGATATTTTTATTTGGATCCACATGATAGGTTTCAGTATTGGGAGCATCATTTTCAGTTGGTCATTGGGTGTCGATATCTTCCATGTGGGGTTCACATGAGCAATTGGACATGGGACCCTGATTTACAATGGAGGTTGGACTACTTCAACATGGTGGCTACCATTTCTCAATGGGACCCTAGTTCTCTAGTCTACTTCAGCACTATGGTCCAGACTTATCCATGGGACCCTGGTATATGGTTGTACATCAAGCGTTGAGGACAACACTTTCATAAGGGGGATGGAATGTAAGGTAGCTAGAGAGGTAGTGGGGAGGGGGCAAAGGGCCCATAGTGATAATATTGGAGGCCATTCAATGTAAGGTGGACTAGGTCCACTATATTATTAAATAAGACCCACTATGGTAGTTAGATATAATAAATGGGTAGTTAGATATAATAAATGTAAGAGGACGTCTTAGAAGGTTCTACTTCTAGAATATTCCTCCTCTAGAATGTTCTTAGGTGATGGTAGCATCATATAAAGGGGTTCAAGCAATGTAATGGGACATGAAGAGAAGTATTGTATTTGGAGCAGTAGCTCAATAGGAGGATGCCCCCTCGAAGAGGCAAGTGAACAGGAGATGAACCCTTCCATAATAGGATCCATTGTATGGTGTTGACCTACCTCAATGGTTTGATAGTAATAAAGGATATTTTGCATATTGTTCTTGTATATCTGTTGTGGTTCTTTTGTATTCAGTCTTTGGTTCTTAACAATTGTTGTCAAATTCGTCTAGGAGAGATAAAGGTAGAACATATTGTAACAAAAAACAAATAATTATTATTTGTTTCCAAAAAATGCATACCAATAAGGAAATATAATATAACCTACTGATTACCTTAATGAATGTATGGCAGTCATGTGTTTTAACCCCACCAAAATCACCTTTTTTCGTTAATATATTTTGTATGTTCGACGAAAATTCCGTCGGAAACCTAATTTTTCGAATGACCTCTTTTACAATATTGCTATGTTGCTCCATCAATAACCAAGGAAGACTAGTATTCTGTTCACTACCATTGCCATTAGAATTAATAATAACACTTTGCAATGTGTGATTAGCTTCCTGGATGTCACAACAAATCTTTCCAATTCTCTCTTTGTCAGTCCTTCCATCTAATATTCGCCATAACAATTATGTTATGTTATTCCCGATATGAATTGTATCAAACAGATGAACTATTTGTAGGTTCTCATAGTATGGCAATCTACTGAATTGCATCAAGTAAATTTTCATTCCTCGTGGAAGCCCATTCATGCCTTAACAACATCGAAATTCATGAAACATCAACAAATTGAAATTAACACTAATTAATAGGACAAAATGAAATTAATACTAATGAAATTAACCAAATATTTATATAATATGTCATACATAAATAATTTGTGTACCTTGAAGATTTCTAATATATTCCAACTTCCATAGGCGAGGTGTCATTCTTCGTGGTTTTTTTCCATTTTATTCTTTACCATTGAATTTTGCTTTGTCTGTAGTTCAATAACTATGGTTCTTAGGTAGAAAGTGCCTATACTCATCAAACACTTCATTTCCTAAACTCCTTGAACGACGAGATTTTATCCTCGGACCACAAACTGGGCATGCAAATTTACCCTTTGTTTGAAGACCTACAAGATATATGAATTAATGTAGCGTCAAATTAAAGTTACAATTTAAAATAATGCATGATATTTTCAATAAATATATATAATATTAAATCAAAAAATAAAGTAACAATATACCGCAAAAATGTGTTAACCTGGGAGCATCATGAATTGTCCTTGATAGTATTCCATGGAATTGAAATCATTTTTGACCTATTGGTCTAGAGATGTCATACATAGTGACACCAGCCCATAACTTCAACAACTCATCGATAAGAGGCTCAATATATACGTTCATATATTTAACCTGGTACGTACCTAATTGGTTCAACATATTGCATGATTAATTATACTTATCTAGATGTTGTTATATATAAAAGAAATAATTACCATGCACGAAACAAAGAAATGAAATATTTTGTCATACTTTAAAACAAATAAAAGATAATTAAATACCTGGAACAATCATTGCCAACATTTTGTTCTCTCTCTTGATTGACATCCAAGGAGGAAGGTTATTGTTTATAACAAAAACAGGCCACACTAAGTACGTAGAACGAAGCTCTCCAAATGGATTGACACCATCAGTTGCCAACAAAAGTCTAACATTACGAGGTTCTTCTTTAAAAATTGGCCACTTTTCTTCGATGTACTTCAATGCAGAACCATCTACAGGAATTCGAAGAACATCGTCTCAACTTATGTTCTTTGCATGGAAATCCATAAACTGTGCTATACTTTGGCACCTGAACAACCGCTGGAAACGTGGAATTATCGAAATATAACGAAGAACTTTGCAAGGCACCTTCTTTGACGCTTTATCGATTCAATATATACTTATTTGACATTGTGGGCATTCATTTTCTAATGCATATTGTCCATAATATATGATATGATCATTAGGACATGCATCAATAGCCTGAAAGTCCATTCCAATTTCTTTCATAATCACAGATATTTCTCGATATGTGCGTGGAAAAATATTTGACGTTGGTAATAGAAATTCACCTAACAATCTACAAAATTCTAAACAATAAGTCAATGTAAACAATATTAATTATCAATATCGCATCCAATATACTAATTTACAAATTAGAAAACAATAGCAATATAGGAAAAAATTGAACCTTTTAAGTATTTGTGAACATGCAGGCATAAATAATTAACAAATTAAATACCTTAGTATATGTGTGAGGCATGTGTTTGATAAAACATTCAAAACCTTCAAGTTCACCAACAACAATATAACAGATAAAATATTTTTTCTTGAACCTTCATAAAGAGGTTGACATGACTTCTCGAGTAGAGGATCAACATCATGACTATCATCTTGGTTGTCCTCATCCATTGGAGCAAATGTGTCTTGGATAAATCTATGTATCTCATCTTCCTAATTTGAATCACTAACGTTATCTCCATCCATATCATCATTAATAACTTGATTAGTAGCTTCAATATTATGATCTCGTAGTTCATCACCCTGTAAAGGAGTATTTCTGCTAGTACTTATCAAATAACTCTCTAGAGGTCGACATTTTAGGGGCATCGTCTATATATTTAAAAACAACGTAGAAAAGTTAATGTGTATAGAAAATATAAAAATCTCAATAAGAAATATTACTAAAATTCATGACATGCTGATTATTTCAGAGAATACATTAAATATTGAATCCTCTTACCAAGGGACGATATTCATAACCCCCTTCGGCGTGCCCCTTCTCCCTACAATGTCTTTCAGTTGTTGTTATTAAAAGTCTTTTTCTTTGCAAGCCTCTGCAATCATAGCAAGGGAAATAACATTTTCCATCGCCCCTCGCCTCTAATGTCGCTCTTAACCGAGCAAGCTTCCTGTCATTTTCGTTCATAGTGACAAATCCTTGTCCTAACAAGTAATTGTCTTACCTACACCATACCAAACAGTAAGTTGTCAAATTTTTATACTTAGCTACTCCTTTCGATTATGATATGTTTATTTACAGTGACCTACAATCCTCACAATTATTTCTTCTAAAACATTTTGACATGTTTTTTTTTTTCTTTATTATCGATTAACTATTAAGATCGATATGCTTCAATTTGTACTTTAGAGTAGTGTGTATTGAATCACCATGGAAAATAATTACACACCATTTAACGAAAGTGGTCAAAATTTCTGAAACTTGAATAACTTGACACCATACACTGGCCTCTAAGTTGTTTTGTAAACAAAATGTCAATCTTTGAAATTCACCACTAAAAAAAGAATGCCAATCACTTGTCATCCACAATTGGGTTGGGTTGGTTTAAATTATGACGTGTTGATTTGCATCTACATACAATGGTCACAATTTTGTGCTACTTACATTGGTCACAGTTTTATTTTCTAAGACATTTTGGCATGTTTTCATTTTTCATTGTCTGACTAGTAGATTTCATCATCTTATCGTAGATTTCATCATGATTTTTTTATATTTTAGATACTCCTTATTAATAGTGTATAAACAAGTTACATCAACTACAAACTAATGTTAATCACTACATCTAGAATTGTGTGTGATTATAAAAAATTGAGAGAAACAACATCACATATAAGAAAAGGGTATGTGGATTTTATTGAGAAAGTTGAAACAAATATACTTTATTTATATTGGAAGAGTATGGTATATAACCATAAGTTCATTTGTTAAGGGTTCTTAGTCATAAGCCAAGAAAGTTAAAGGTGGCTAACCATAAGCTAAGATGGTTGAAGGTGGTTAGTTAAAAGTGATTGGTATTTGCCTAATCACGACATAGATAACATCTTTATAATAAGGTCATATGTGTACAAATGTTTCATTTATATAATGACGACATATATACCTAACATAAGTTTAGGGTTAGTGTTTATGTATCTTATTGTTATAAACATGAGTTTCCTCCCTATCTTATATATACCATAACTTATTATTTATCAATATAACAATCAACTTCAAGATTTTATTCATGGAGATTTCTTCCTTCATTTAATTGAATTAGTAAGTGCTAACCAACCATTAGGTGTGCAAGTATCCCAACCATTATTGTCACTGTTATATTATTTTCAATTTATGCAAGTGTGATCCCATTTGGGTACTAGGGATGTAACAAGTGGTATCAAAGCTTCAATCAAGCTTTGTTGGTGTTTTTTTGTTAGTTCTTAAAAATAAAAGAGAGAAGCAAATGACAATCAATTACTATCATTTCACCGATGGGGGTTGAGTTTCAAGAGAACTTCCATATCTTTATCAATGAAAACAGAGAGACATTCTAGCTACAATTGAAGGGAAAAGGGTATGTGGATTCCATAAACCTAGAATATTATGGAATCCACGTACCCTTTTCCATAGAATATACTAACTAGATCCAAAAACCAAAGACATGAAATATGGTACTACACATATAATATATTATCAAGGAAAAAACAAGCTACATGAAATTTGGACATAAATTTACAAGTTAAATGAGTACATCAATAAAAAAAACATACTAACCTTGCAAGTTCAAAATCTGAGCTATGTAGATTGAGAATTGGATTTGTTCAACCAGTGGGTGACGGAAAAAATAAAAAGCTCAAACAAAAGCCACGAACAGTGTCGCAACTATAGCAATTGTGTCGTAAAGTCTCTTAAAGTCAGGTATATATAGATCAACTAGTCAACTAGTCGTTAACACCGACCAATGAGATAGGCAAAATTTTCGTGGAAATAGCGACGAAATTTCGTGGCAATAGCGACGAAAATCTCGACCAATTTAAAAAACCTATTTGTGGCTATATCGACAAACTTTCGTGGCAATATCGACGAAAATCCCGCCCTATTTAAAAAAAAACATGAAAATAATGGAAACGTGGAAAAAAATCGTGGAATAATCCGCCCATATGTAGTAGTGACCATACCCAACAAAGATAAGCCTTTTTTTTTTATTTGGGATCTAACTTAGAACACTGCTCCTTAGGAATAAGAGCATAGGCTTCACAACCAAAGATTTTAAGATTTGAATAATCACAAGGGTGACATGTCCATACCTCTTTTGGAATCTTACAGTTTATTGCAGTTGATAGTGATTGATTTACTAGATAGCACGCTGCAAAAACTGCTTCTGCCCACAATTCTTACTGCAACTTGGCATTACTGAGCATGCTCTTTGCTCTCTCTAGAAGAGTCATATTGTGTTCAACAACACCAGTTTGTTGAGGAGTATAAACCATGGTTTTATGTCTTTCGATCCCAACTTCCTTGCAATAATTTTCAAATTTCTTAGATGTAAACTCACTTCCATTATCTATTCTTGAACATTTGATTGACCTGTCGGTGCTCTTTTCAACCAAAGCTCTAAATTGCTTGAAAACATTAAATACGTCATCTTTTCTTTTTAGTAAATGGATCCACACCTTTCTAGAGTAATCATCTATAAATGTTACAAAATATGACGATTCTCCAAAAGATACTTTATGAAATGGTCCCCAAACATCTTAATGGATATAATCAATGATACCTTTACTAATATGTCTTCCTCTTTTAAAATTTTGTCTAGACTGTTTTCCATAAATACAGTGCTTGCATAAATTCAAATTCAGATATTTTAAGCTTGGAAGTAACTTACGGTCTATCAGTACCTTAAGCCATTTCTCAGTCATATGACCCAAACATTGATGTCATAAACGAGTAGAGTCACATGCACCTTCAGATACTACCGTTGTTTGATTTATTTTAGTTCTTCCTTCTAGTTGATAAAGGTTCCCAACCCTTTTAGCCTTCATAACTACTAAGATGCCTTTAGACACCTTCAATACTCCACCTTGAACTATACATTTATAACCACCATAATCTATAACTCTCAAAGATATTATGTTCTTTCTCAACTCAGGTACATGCCTCACATCAATTAACGTTCTTACAATGTCATCATACACTTTAACCCTGATGCTACAAATCTCAACAATTTTACAAGAAATATCATTTCTCATTAAAACAACACTGCTATCAATAGATTGGTAAGTTGAGAACCAATTCCTATGAAGACACATATGATGGAAAGCACCAGAGTCTATCAACCAATCCTGATGATGTTGTGAAACATTATAAGTAGATAATACCTCATCAACCATACCTAAACTTGTTTCAGCTGAATTTGCTTCCTTTGTGGAGTCCTCTTTGGATGTTTGTTGTATTTTCTAGCAATCCTTCTTGAGATGCCCTGATTTGTTATAATACCAACATTTTAACTTACTATTCTTTCCTTTTGACTTAGATTTTGATGTACCTCTATGATTCTGCCATCTTTCTTTAGATCAACCTCTAGCCACCATTACTTCTGATATTGAGGTTTATATACTAGATTTCCTCCATGTTTCTTTAGAAAACAAAGCGCCCACAATAGTATCACAATAAAGAAAATATACCATGCTTAAGCTAATACATGTAACTAAATAATCCCAAGACTCGGGCAATGAACACAATAGTGTGACTGCCTTATCTTCATCTTCGAATTTTACCTTTATACTATTCAACTGACATGTAAGAGTATTGAACGTATCTAAATGGTCAACAATTTTTGTACCTTCTTTCATTCACAAATTGTATAACTGCCTCTTCAAGTAGATTGTGTTCGTCAATGATTTCGTCATATAAAGGCTTTTCATCTTGCTCCATAAGCTTGTTGTTGTTTCCACTCCAACAATGATAAACAAAACTTCATCTTCCAGACATAGACGAATGGTACCGAGAGCGCTTGAATCCAGATCCTCCCAATCCTCGTCTAACATACTCGTTGGTTTCTTTGACTTTCCTAGCAATGTCTTTTGAAATCCTTGTTGCACAAGCAGATCCTGTATCTTGAACTTCCATAGCTCAAAATTATTTTTCTCATTAAATTTATCTACCTCAAACTTTGAACTCTATATTTTTTCCATTAACAGAAATACCCAAAACCACAACTTATAATACTAAGCTTTTTAATATGGACAAATATTAAAGGTTTAACCAAAAATAAAGTTTAAGTTTCAACAAAAATTGTTTAACCCAAAAAACTATTAAATATTTTTTAACTTAAAACCCTTTACCAAAAACAAAACGTCCACCTCAAATAATTTTATATGGAATCCAGCCATTTATCCATAAAAACTATCCTTAATAAAATGTATCTTGTGCATAATGAAACCTGTGCATAATATAACAAAAAAATCCCTTTCATACCACGATTTTCCACGGGTATCACTCCAAGTACGATGAAAACTGGTTATTGCTCCCCCCTCAAGTTAGACGATGCGATGATCTCATAGATCTCGCTAGCGTCGCTCCTCCTGCACGTTGTAATGGGCGATGATCCACCAGTATCGCTCCTCCCGCAAGCCTTGGGGAGCGATGATCCCAAAAATTTCTTAGAACCGAAGCATGAGACCAACTATCGCCCCCAACTAAGCTCTGATACCACTTATTGGCCACTAAAGCATAAACATAACAAGATTTGATGGCAAATTAAAAGCAATAACAATCATACACAAAGATCTTTTGGAAACATTGACGGGGCAATGATAATAGGTATTCTTATTGTTCAATAGAGAATTCCAACAGTGAAACACATGCTTACAACTATTACCGACACTCATTCCACACACTTGCCTCTAAGTTTACATAAATATATAGCATTTCTCAAACAGTTACATAAAACTGATCACATAAATGTATCCCTATCCATATTTTATTTTTAACTGATTTTTTTTATTAATTAATGGATTTGAACAGATCCATCTTTACTCCATATCTACCAAATATCCAAAATAAAAAAAACAAAATACACCTTATTTTATTTTATCTTTTATTTCAAAGAACACTCGACATCTTCCCAAGAGTCGTATATAATGTGCTCCAAAGTGCGTTTGTAAATGGAATAAAAAGACACAGTGACTAACAAGTACATCCTTCCTCTCTTTAACTCAAAGGTGCCTCGGAATGCGGTGCGGGGTGTACATTTCTATGGCTCGCCCATTGATGGGTTGGGTTGGTCTTGCGTTCTTCCCATAACCCTGTCAGATCATACAGAGAAATTTAATATTCTGACCAATTTCTTTGGCGCTTACTGGCGATGAATGGGACTACTCAACGAAGTTAGCAACGTCACTTACATCGTGAACAGCCCATATTATTTCTCTGACTTCATCTCTCGATACAGTTCTTACCTGCACACATTCATCATATATATTATCCCTGGTATTTGTTAATTTTCCATGCTTACCGGCACAGATTCATCATGTATATTATCCCAAGTATTTGTAATTATCCAGCGTGAAAAAAATCAATGTATGAAGTACCTTCTTCACAATGATCCAGACAACACCCTCTGTACATGGAGGGGTTGTGAGCGAGCCAATATATCTGTAGTATTTTCGGCTTCCTAGCTTTATATGCTTAGGATGTACAACACCTAAAGCTTTCTCTGCCCCCGGTTCCATATCATGACTGAGGGATGCCATTTTATTCATCAACTGGACATTGATATTAACATTTAATCCAGTATCTCAGGGAACTCAAACACAGTTTCTTAAGATTCCTAATACTGAACAAATCGATTATTCAAATACCTCTGCAAGGAATGTATCATGTCTTCCATATTTGTATAATATCCCAATAACAGCAGTTCGGTTGTCAACAGATTGATGGACCATATGTATCTCCAAAGCATATCTGCACTAAGTGCGAACTTCAGCCCAATTCAATTCAAAGCCATTCGAAAACAATATAAGGAAT